>VZRQ01005472.1:138832-411775 GCA_013397975.1 Machaerirhynchus nigripectus | reverse complement strand
TTGTTTCTCTCTTTTTTTTTTTTTTTTTGTGAGAGACAGCACTGTGGTAAAGCAGAGAACAGCTCAGTCCTTCTGGAGCCCCTCAGCCCTGTGAAATATTCCCCAAACGTGCTGCCTGCCCTCTGTCTGAGTGATGGGGAGAAGGGGACCATGGGCTTGCTGCTGCATTTGCCTGGAGGATAAAACTGTGTGCTTGTGAATTCACACAGGGTTTCGCTGGCTTGGAAGTGTGAGGCTGCCCTAAGTCCTCTCACTGTATCAACTGCACACCAAAAACCCTCTGGAAAAATGAGTAATTGCCATACTAGAAAACAGCAGGGACCCCTGGAGAGAATCCTACTTTCCAGTTTCCATTCTAACTATTAAAAAGGGAGGGCTTGTTTGTGATGGAGTTCCTCTCCTTGCGAGGTGCTGAGTGCTTGCACCTTGCTCTGGTGACTTGTGCTGCTGCTGTGGCTGCTTGGAGTCTCTGAAGACCAGTCCCATGGAGAATGCACCTTGCTGCGAAGCTGAAGTACGTTTGGACTCCCTGTATTCTTCAGATTGAAGACCCACTGGACTAATGGGGAGGTTGGACCAGCCTTTTCTGACCACTGCCTCCATTTCTTGCTGGGGGAGGGTGGAGTGTGTTGGTCCAAGATGGGTTGGAGCAGATGTGTGTGTTTGTGTGTGTGTGCAGAGCCTGCAGCAGAGCTAATTTGTGCTTTGCTCTGTCCTTAAAAGTACTCATGAAAATATTTACTCTGAAGTGTCTCTAGAGAGCCATGAGGCTTCAGAGCACTTTGCAAACCACAGAGCAGGAACCTGCTTCTGTCCCTGAAAATCAGTGTCTCCTGCCCTTTGCAACACAGGGAAGGGTGTCTGGGTGACCATGGGAGCAGAGGGGAGTGGCACATTTACAAGTATTGGAACAGGGGAGTGTTTTGTGCCCAGCTTGCCCCATGACTGTGAATAAACTACTAACTTTGCATGTTTCCTTTTCGTCCACCAAAAAGTGGAGAGTACTTCAATGAAGCTTCTAGAGACAGACAGATAGAAAAGTCCCTTGAAAGAGTTAAGTATTATTATGGTTGGTCCTTTGCTCAGATTGCACTCAAATGTGTGTGAATACTCCTCAAGGTGCAGCCTGACATTTTCCCAAGATGAGGGAGGAGACAGCAGGGATGGGAAAGCCAGGGCAAGGTGACTTTGTACCCGTGGCCTGCCGTCTCATGCAGACCAGCCCCAAAAAGAGTCCAACCTCTTCTCCAGAGCTTCCAGAGATGCAGACCCTACACCCTCCCCAGCCCAACAACAGTGTATAAAATGATATGCACAAGTTATGCCAGGCAGAGAGGAGAAAGAAAGCAGGAAGATCAGCTACTGGCTGGAGAGATCGGGGGAGCTCTGAGTCTTGCTCAGCAATCACCAAATCCTACAGCCATGCCATGGCCATTGCCAGATAAGCTAACGTCTTTGTTTAGACCCCAAGAAATGCTGGACTCGGTGAGTAGAGGGAAAAGTGGATGCATCCCAGCTTGGCCAAACCCACCTGTAGGGTCCTCGCAGACTTTCCCCTAGAATTCTCCTCCTTGTATATCCCAGAGCAGAGTTCCTGACTAGAAACCACTTTACATGGAATAACAGGAGCCACTGGCAACATCCAAAGGGGTTTCTGCATGCCAAGTCTCACAATATGCCATCGCTACATTGCTGGGGTGGAGTTCTTGCTGCAGATATCTCACTGGGTATTGGTGTACCACAGTAAATAAAAGCCTAGACAATGGGTTCCCCTTAAGGTCTGAGGCTGTTTGTGTCTTCTTCATGCTCCCTTTGGAAGCTGCCCTAATCCTGCATGCAATAAAGCACCGAATTTCAACTCAATGGTGGTATTTTTGAGCCCCTTTAAACTTCCTGTGAAATGTAAGATAAACATTTACCATCTTCTCTCTTGCTGTGAAAGGCTTCATGGAGTGTTGAGCAGCTTTTTGGAGAGGGATTTGAAGCTGGGCATAGAAGGGGAAATGATTCTCAGGTGGATCCTTGTTTCCTTCAGAGCTGGGGAGGGAGGTGAGGGGGGCCAGTGTCATCTCTCTCTGCTGCAGGGAAGATGAGCCTCTTTTTACCAGTCGCTGAAACTATTCCTACACAGTTTCAGCATCCCATAAAGACTTTCAGATACACCACCCTGTCCCATCTCCCAGGGGAATTTCATCCCAGTTTGTACCAGAGTTCAGCAGATTGGTACAGATGGGTGCCTTTCTCCTTATCCTGAGCTGGCAAGTTCCCAGCAGAAGGCTTGGAGAACTTGGCATGTACCAATTTCTCCTTCTAATCAGGGACATTTTTTTGCAGGGCCACGGGTGCCTTTTCTCTTAATGAGCCGCTACTCTTAAGAAAATTGAAAAAAGCCCTAAATCAGCTTAGGGAGGTGAACCTGGTGTTTCTGAGCTCCCAATATATCTGTCTCTGAACCCTTTCACTGTAAATTTGTCACACTTAAACGGTGTTGCAGCTCCAGATTTTGTGAGCCCCTAAGGAAAAAGCAGCACATTTGGGTGAAGGAGAAGATGGGGTTTCCACTGCCCCAGTGTCACACAACCAAGCAGAATCCAGGACTTGTTGGGATCCTGGGATTCGTGGTCCGTGGCATACTCTCCAGCAGGGCATGCCTCTGGAGATCAGACTCACTCATTTCCTCTTGGATCAGTGTAGAAATATGACCCATCCGTGCTCCTGGACCCTGCTCTGGATGAAAGCTGACCGCTTTTGCTGCCTTCAGCGGTGGGGGGTGCTCCCAGAGCTGTCCCCGAGTGAAGGGATGGAGGAGGATGGCGGGGACCTGTGTGTCCTGCCACCAATGACAGTAAGAGCAAGTCTCAGACCCAGCCAGCTGGAAGCTGTCACTACCAGCTCTGGCTGACAACCTGCCACTAATCAATGCTGGGATCATTTCTAAGCCCTCATTAATAGCAAGTTGATTATCATGATGGTCCTCTATGACAACTCATTAGGATGAGCTCCAGTCAGAAGGGAATCAATGGGCACTGATGGAGGGCTGTCTGACCTTTCCTGGCAGTCTCCAGAGAGGACTCTGGGACATTGTTAGCACTCCTATAAAACACCAAACCCTCCAAATGTGGCTCTTTTTCAAGGCTTTGTCTGCTCTGCTTCTATTGATCCAGACAACTCAAGAGTGCCAGTGAGCTTGCAGGGCTGATGGCACCATTAATATTTCAGTGCAGGAGCAATAAGAGCCCTGGGCTGGATCATTGCTGGTAGCTAAACAGTCAGGGGGCTCTTCTGAGGGAATTCTCGCTGCACAATTCCTGCCTTGTCACAGTAGACCGAAAAGAAAAAAAAAAAGGCAAAAGGCTCTGTCAGCTGGACAAGGGCCCAAAGCACAGTAAAGGTGGTTTTACAATGTCCTGTGACTTCTTGAAGAGGCTCTTTCCATGTGTCCTCTCCTATCCCACCCCAACACTCTCAGCTCTCCACGGGACAGTGATTATTTGGTGTATTGGAACATAATACATGCTTGCATGGACACCTTGAGGTTTTTCCTCACTGAGCTCATGATCCTTTGGGAGCAGGTAAGTGAAGCAGCAGGGGTGTGGACAGTCAGTCACATTACTGCTGCTGAATAAGTCAATACCTGTCAGCCATCAACTACAGTAACTACACGTGGCCTCACAACCCACCCTGGCTGTGCAGTAAAACCACATTGCCTCCACCCTCAACAAAAGCTAAACTGTGGTGGGGTAGTTCCTAGCTGTGTGCCTCTGTGTCCTGGTTCTAAACAAGATACAGATCCCCCTACGTGTAGAATCTGTGCCTGGCTGTGCTCGTTTCTGTTGCAGCTGTGGGGTGAACTTTCCATCCAAAGCAGAGCTGGTGGTGCCTGCAGCCGTGAGGGGCTATGGACTTTGGCAGTTACCCTTTGCTTGTGCCTGCCCTGCTGGCAGTGACACCAGACCTGTGCCTCCTCAGACCCCTCAGCTGCCCTAGGGTTTCTTTCAACTCAGGCCTTCTTTTCCTTCTACCATCAAGTCACCTCCTTGTGCTTGCTTGGATGAGCATGGTAGCTCTTGGCGGGGAAGAATGGAGACCTTAAGGGAATAGGGATCCTGCTTTTCCCACTTCTACTTAACAGAGTAGGTTCATGCAGAGTATCTGCTGCCTGTTCATTGGCACCAGGTAGGTAAATACCACACTTGCACTTGGACCAGTCAAGTCACGCCAGAATCAAGAAGGAGAATCAAAGAAGGTGACCTTTGTTAGTACCCCACTGACACTAAAAAACCAAAATGTGGTCATAAAGATAACCAGCCCTGGTTAGACAAAGAACTCTTCTGCTCCAATAGCCTGTCTGCAGACGTAGATGGCAGCAGATGTCCAGGGCAGGGTTGTAAGAAAGAGGACGGAGGTCTTTAACTGCACCCTCCACAGGACAGTGAAGTTTAAGCTATTCCAGTACATATTAATCTAGTTTGCATTGGTGGAACCAGGTCCAAAATCTGGCTCCAGCCGACAGCAAGCAAGTTCATCCCCCTCATAGTCTTCCTTGTCTTTGATATTGTCTGCATTAGTTCCAGGATGAGAGTCAATCCCGGGAGAAAAGGGAATAATTTAGGTATATGTGCCTCTTCTTTTGCAGGTCATCCCAGACTGGAAGGAGCAGGAGTGGAATCCTGAGAAACCCGAGAGCTATGTGGGGATCTTCCACTTCCAGTTCTGGCGTTTCGGTCAGTGGCTGGATGTGGTGATCGATGACCGCCTGCCCACACTCCACAACCAGCTCATCTACTGCCACTCCAACTCCAGGAATGAGTTCTGGTGTGCCTTGGTGGAGAAAGCTTATGCCAAGTAGGTACCCAGGCAGTTGAAGGATAAAGTGGGACCTGGGAACTCTGTTTTTCCTCTCTGTTCATTCATCAGCTGGTTTGCAGCAGTGGAACCAACATCTTTCCTGTGGAGAACTAGTATGTAACTCAGACTGACGAAAAATAAGAAAAAAACCCCCTTCTCCAGCTTTAATTTACCCTTAAAGCAAAATACCCTCCAATGTTTCTTTAAGTAATGCCTATTCTAGGGATTTCAAGTTCCTTTTACTTTGGTCCTATGAGAGCAAGAGTGCTGCAAGGAATGTGGGTCCTGTTTTTTCACCCTAGTTTGCTATCCTCTCCCACTTGAAGTTCAACTGCAAATCTCCATTCCCAAGGCTGCCCCAAGAATTGTCCCAGACCCCTTAAAATGTTGTTTTGCCATCCCTGTCACACTCTTCCAGGTTGTCAGGCTGTTACGAGGCCCTGGATGGAGGCAACACAGCTGATGCCCTGGTGGATTTCACTGGTGGGGTCTCTGAACCTATCGACCTGACGGAAGGGGATTACATCGCTGACGAAGCCAAGCGAAACCTGCTCTTTGAGCGCGTGTTGAAGGTGCACAACAGGGGAGGCCTCATCAGCTGCTCCATCAAAGTAAGCAACGCTACCAGTATGGTCGTGGGAATAGGCATTTTAGGATGCAGTTGTCTTACGCAGTCATAAACTCCTAAATTAGATCAGATAAATTGTGGCCAAGGGTCACACTTCTTGATTGTTGGTTGATTGAAGGTTCCCTGAATGCCAGCCCTCTTTATTCCTTGGTGCTATGTCCAAGAGCCCAGATTGATAAAAGCACCCTTTAAATGCTAGGAGGCGATCCACTCCAGAGAAAGGTGATTTGGTGTCTGCATCTGGGTGTCTCTACAAATGCTGGTTGCCAGACCTCCCAGCATAACCATTAGGATGAGCTTTATTGATTGCCAGTATGGGAGCTCACAGACCTCATGAAGCAAATAAAGGAGGGATCCAGCATGTAAAATGGCATCTGAGACATGGGCCAACTGGCTCTCTTACTAACCATGGATGCTGTTCATTTTGGCTTAAAGAAACCTGCAGGGAAATCCGAGTTCCCTTCTTTCCCAGCCCCTGCAGAGGTGGTCATGTCCCCCTGGTCTGAGCACTGTCTGTGTCCCCCTGCCAGGCCACCTCAGCAGCTGACATGGAGGCTCGCCTGGCCTGCGGACTGGTGAAGGGCCACGCATACGCGGTGACGGATGTGCGGAAGGTCCGTCTCGGCCATGGCCTTCTGTCCTTCTTCAAGTCGGAGAAGCTGGACATGATCCGCATGCGCAACCCATGGGGCGAGCGGGAGTGGAACGGCCCTTGGAGTGACACGTGAGTTGGGATGGACAGCTTGTTTCAGTGGGAAATTCTTCCTGTGAGGGTGGTGAGGAACTGGCACAGGTTGCTCAGAGAAGCTTAGATGCCCTTTCCCTGGAAGTGTTCAAGGCGAAGTTGGATGGGTCTGTGAGCGACGTGGTCTGGTGGCAGGTGCCCCTACTCGTAGCAGGGGGCTTGGAAGGGGTTGGTATTTAAGGTCTTTTCCAACCCAAACCATTCTATGATTCTATGATTCCATGTTCATTCATACTAGTGAAGAATGATTATAGCTCACTTTTCTGCTCCCATTCTTGTTCCAGCAAAACAAGCACCCAACAGAATCAACCTCTGCCACCACTGGCTGCTGAGATGGCTGTGGATGAGATGAGGAACCAAGGGCTGGTGCAACCAGAACCTTTGGCCAGAGTCAATTTTGTTGTCTTCACAGATAGGGCCGTGATTCTACTGGCCAAATAAAACCTTGCCAGGCTGGATTCAACTCCACTGGTCAGGAAGGAAGTTGAAGTTCCAAGCCGTGCTGCACTTCCCCTGTGTTTGGCACATGACCTAACCAGAGCAGCATGGGGACTGGCTTTATACAGTCCTTGAGCCTCGAGTTCTTGTGTGTCCCTTACCTCTGAGTAATGCTCCTGTTCTCTTCCCACAGCTCTGAGGAGTGGCAGAAAGTGAGTAAAAGTGAGAGAGAGAAGATGGGAATGACAGTGGAAGATGATGGAGAGTTCTGGTGAGTCCCTCCTGGGTTTGTCAGCACAGGCCATGCCCACAGCATCCTCCCACCCCATGGAGCATGTACCTCATTTCCATGCATACAGCTATCCAGAGAAAACAGCCTTCCAAGCTGTAGGATATCTAGTGAAGCCCCCTCCTTGATCCCATGGGTGTTAGCTTTGGATGGCCCTGACCCTGGAATTGCAAGCTGCTCTGTGTCACACAGAGGCCAAACCATTTCATCAGGGTACTGAGAACCTGTCATAAATGTGCTGAACTTCACAGCCTCACCAGGAACATTTCAGTACGTTTACCTTGTGTGGGGAAAGGGACACTGTGCTGCTTCTCCCGCTCCAAAACACAGAGATCTGTTGTTTAAACTCAAGAAGTATTTACTGCAGGCATAGAGAGAGGTATCTCCATCTCTTTTGGAGACATTTGATGAATAACTTTTGTTACTCATGAGCCATCAGAGGCAACCCACACTCTCTAACAGGTGATCAGGAAAATCCCTGGAAAATCCCTGCAGTGTACTTTTCCAGGGAATGAAGCAGCATAGCCCAGTTCTGCCCTTTCCTGACTCAGGATGACCTTTGAAGATTTCTGCAAATACTTCACGGACATTATCAAGTGCCGTCTGATCAACACCTCCTACCTGAGCATCCACAAGACGTGGGAGGAGGCAGTGCTACATGGGGCATGGACCAGAAGCAGTGACCCCTTGAAGAACCGCTCCGGAGGCTGCATCAACCACAAGGACACCTTTCTGCAGAACCCCCAAGTGAGTAATGGGGCAGAGGGCCTTCTGGAGGCTTCACATGTGCTTCCAAGTGCTTAACTCTCCTACAGGGACCTAGAAGGCTGAAATGGCTACCAGACCTCTAATAGCTTATTTGTGCTTACGGCAATTCTCCGGCACAGCATGACCAGCATCGAGGCCAACTCTGTTAACCTTATCCTTCATGTCAGGGAGACTGCATCCAAGTGCTTGGTGTAGAGCATCTTGGCACAAGGGAAAAACATACTATGCCATAGGGTAGCAGTGTTGGCTGGTTCCAGTCAAACAGGGCCAGGAGTAATTTCCAACAATCTGGATGTCTGAATGACCAAATTCCAGGTTTTTTTGCCCAAACTTTGACACCGAATAAATTTACAAGGACAAGTGTAGCCCACAGAGCTATGTCCTTCTAGCTTGAAGTTCATCTCCTGGAACAAACTTTTCTGGAGAAAAGGAGGCTCAAGGGGACCTTATGGCTCTCTACAACTACCTGAAAGCAGATTGTATGCAGGTGGGGGTCGGTCTCTTATCCCAGGTAACAAGTGGTAGGACAAGAGAAAACAGCCTCAAGTTGTGCCAGGGGAGGTTTAGATTGAATATTAGGGAAAACTTCTTCACTGGAAGGGTGAAGATGTTAGAAGAGGCTGCCCAGGGGCATGGTGAAATCACCATTTCTGGAAGTGTTCAAAAGGCATGTGGACGTGGCACGTGGGGGCATGGTTTAGCAATGGAACTGGGCAGTGCTGGGTTAAGGGTTGGACTGGATGATCTCAGAGGTTTTTTCCAACATAAATGATTCTATGATTATCTTGTTCTGCTCTGAACTGGGTTTCTCACTATCACAAGCAAGGTCCTTTTGAGTCCTTCATCTAACAAGCAGCTGAAGGATGGTCTGGTCCATTGCAGGAGCTGTCACCAAGGATGTGGGAGAGTTGTTTCCAGCTTCCAGCTCTGTATTAGCTTTTTTCTTAGGTCTCTGAACATCAGTTCATCTTCCATGCCTTATAGGAGGACTTCAGGCAGACTGCAGGGCGTGAAAGTCTCTTGTATAAGAATACATCTAGACTGCTTGGATTCTGCTGAGCAATTCAAAGACTGGATTTCTCAGTATTTCTCTAAGATGAACCAAAAAGGTCCCTGTCTTGGCAAGTTGATGCCACGTCCCAGTAGGAAGGGGTATGGGCTCTCAAAGCAGGTACTGAAGCCAGGCTGTCCCTGCATGGAGATGGATGGGGAGAAACTGATGTTAAATCTGTTAAATCCACCTCCACCCATACCCAGGGATCCTATATTAATAAAAATCTATCTCCCTTACCTTCCTCTCTTTGCTTCTAGTATGTGTTTGATGTGAAGAAGGCAGAAGATGAAGTGCTGATCTCCATCCAGCAGAAACCCAAAAGGACCAGTCGCAGAGAGGGCAAAGGAGAGAACTTGGCCATAGGCTTTGATATCCATAAGGTAGGTTGGGGTTCCTGCATGTTGGCCTGAATGCCACCGTAAGTTTGTTGGTTGTGGAGTGGTACATCAGTCCTGCATGACCATATCGCTCATTTAAGCATTATCTGGGTGCTTCTGGGGTGCCATCAGCACAGCCTGCGCTCCTCTAGAGATGAAGAGGGATATCAAAGGGGACAGCATGGAAAACAGGTTGCCCAGAGCAGCTGTGGATGCCCCATCCCTGGAAATGTTCAAGGCAAGGATGGATGTGGCTTTGACTAACCTGTTCTAGTGGGAGGTGTCCCTGCCTGCAACAGGGGATTGAAACTAGATGATCTTGAAGGTCCCTTCCAACCCAATCCATTCTACGATTCTGCACAGTTTTTGCTAAAAGCAATCATTAGTCTTTTCTCTCCAAATGCTGAAATCTGTTAGACTAATCCTTATGTGTTGTCTGCTGGGTCCCCAGCGTTAAGCTGGGATGCAAGAGATGAGTCCCTGAGCCAAAAGAGTTGGGAAAGCCACGTCCACACTTGTTTTCCACACAGCACAGTTGGGATCATTTTGCTGGTTTTCTTAACTCCAGGTCTCCTGGCACTGTGGACTCAGTCCCTGCAGTCTTTCCCCCCAGCCCATGGTGGGTACCAGTACATTTTCAGCCAGTGACAATCCGCTGACAATCCCACTGTGGTGTCTGCCCAGGTGGAGTTGAATAGGAACTACCGGATGCACACCCTGCAGCAGAAGGTGGCCAGCTCCATCTACATCAACTCCCGCAGCGTCTTCCTGAGGACAGACCTGAAGGAAGGCCGCTACGTCATCATCCCCACCACTTTTGATCCTGGTCATGAAGGCGAGTTCCTTCTCAGGATTTTCACAGATGTGCCTTCAGATTGCCGGTAAGGAGCACGAGCAGGGATGGGGAGGAATTGGCTCTTTGGAGACAGCCCTGTGCTTTTGGTTTGTGGTTTTCCTGAATGGTCATAGCCTTGCCTGCAGCTGCTCTTTGGCTTTCTGTTGAGGGTGGTCAAGAGACAGGACATCTTTACAGGTCTCTCCACAGACATGCAGAGAAGCTCCCACTCTGTTTCTAAGCATGATATGGGAGAGCATTCCAAACCCAGGTTGAGGAGATTGGAGTGGGGAGCAGAGTCTGACAGTGGACAGTGGATAGTCACAAAATCACAGAATATTCTGAGTTGGAAGGGACCCACAAGGATCATCCAAAGATCACTGAGTCTTAAGTGAATGGCCTGTACAGTCCTTCATTGTGCCAGAGCAAACTCTTTAGTGTAAGATTAGGCACCTCTCAAAGGCCACGTGTTTTTCCTTGCAGAGAGCTGACATTGGATGAGCCACCACACACCTGCTGGAGTGGGATGTGTGGCTACCCGCAAGTAGTATCCCAGATCCATGTCCTTGCTGCAGCTGGGCTCAAGAATCAGGATTCCCAAGGAGGTACTGGTCTTTCCCTGCCTGTTGTCTGGCCCCAAAGGAGCTGGGAAGTGGTTTATGAAGTGGGACATTGCTGGAATTTATATCCTCAGATACCTTTTTCAGTGAACATGCCTGATTCAGACACCAGAGGAGGAGAAAGTCCATGGAGAACCAAACTCACTTCTTGCAGTGGACATGATCTGGGAGCTGTTATATTTAGGCTGTTATCTGAGACCCTCCCAAAACCTCCCCAGAGCCCTTAGCAGTGGTCCTGTGATAAACCAAGCTTTCCTCCGAAGTATGAGCAGCTGTAAAAGTCAGGAATTGTATTTAAATGCTGTCTTTAAATATGCAAAATCACGAGAACCGCCACTGCACCAGCGACTTGTCCATCAAATAAGTTTCAACCTACTACAAGTAGGAAGGACAGAGAAACAGCCTGATGTGTAGTATTCATCACTGGAGGCTGGATAAATGTCTTATCAGTAGAGGGTATGTCAAATTTAGGTCACTTTGGGATGGTGTGGATCTATATAAATTCTGACATCCGTCATGTTTCTTGCCTGGAAGATGGCAGCAGGGCCATACCTCCCTGTGTCCTGCAGCCACACAGAGGCTTATGGCAGGAGCCCCATGTTCTGTCTGTCTGGAGCATCTGGACCAAGAAACCCAGTGGCAGTGATAGCTTGTACTGGGAGATTGCTAAAGTTGGGATTAAAGGTCTAGAGGCTGCAATTAGAGAAGCAAGTATCTTTCCACCATGGAAACAGACCAGATCCTACCCTTTCTCCCCCTTTTCCTGAGTCAAGGACATGTGGTGATTGTGGCAAGATTTAGCCAAACACTTTCAAGCCAAATGTAAAATATAAAAAGTGAAAACTTTAAAACATCTAAATAAAACCCAACTAAAATTATACTTTTTTTTCACCCAATAATTATTATCAGGGCTGCCTGTCACTATATCCTTGAAAGTAATGAGCAGGATCTTTCCTAAGCAAGGACTAGTCAAATGTGCTTACTTATCACATGCCACAAAGGGAGTTCTCATACCCTGTCTGGTGTTTGGGGAGGGAATTTAACCCTAGGCAGGTGGTTTTTTCTTGGGTTATTCACAACAGGTCAGTGCACCTGTAGCAATGCAGGGGAATCTGTAGCCAAAGGTTTCTGAACGGTTCACAGAAACAAGGAGGTTTATCTTTCCTTCAGACAAGAAGACTTGTAGATTCTGGAGTCATAAAACATTTTTTCCAGAAAAAACCCCTTGGGAATTGCTTTCTTCCAGCTGTTTTCCAGCTGATCAGCTCCCACCACCAACAGCTTGTTTGGTGTTTTCCAGTGCAATGGCATCTCTCACGCATCCCAGGCCAGGCCTTTCACACTACTTTGGAAATAGTGATTTACAGATAGGAATTTGGCTCTGGCTGATGGAACATCCGGATTTAATGCGACATCCCAAAAGACAAGGCAGTTTGGAAAAACAGCTGTGAAATCCAGCAGCTGTGTCTTACCAGGGGAGCCAGGTCCTTGCAAACAGAAAGCTAGCAAAGAGCTGGTCTGGCAGTCAAAATCCCTGGCCCTCAGAAGGGGCTGGTTTGTTCCTCATCATTTCCATATTTCCCTTGGACAAGAAAACTCATCAAACTGGTCTGTGTTTCCATCATAGCCACTAAAGCTCATGGTAAGAAAATGCATTCTGGCAGTTAAATTTCCATAGCAATAGCTCTTTCTCTACTTCCCAAATTCCCAAAACAAGCACTTATTTGTCAAGGTGGAAGTATTCACTAATGAGGGACCCTTTCCTTCTCCTGGAAGCTCAGGTACCATCCAGCCGTGGGCTGGTAGTATGTGAACTTGGCAACTTCATCCTCCACCTGGTATTTCCGTGTGTGAGCCTCTTTCTCTTCTCCATGGTTTTATTTCTGCTTGCCTGTAGGAGAGCAAATCCTGAAAGGAGGGTTGAGTAGGATGGTGTCTTCCATGGAAGATTTACTGCAATGGTCAGGAGGATTTGGGGTGATGAAGGAGTGTTTCTGTAGAATATGGGGACAAGAGAGACAGCCCTTTCATAGAATCATAGAATAACTTCAATTGTAAAAGCCCTCTAAGATCATCCAGTCCAACCCTTAACCCAGCGCTGCCAAGTCCACCACTAAATCCTGTTCCCAAGTGCCACATCTATGCATCTTTTAAATCCCTCCAGGGATGGTGACTGTACCACTGCTCTGGGCAGCCTGTTCCAGTGCTTGATAACCCTTTCGATGAATTAGTTTTTCCTAATTATCCAGTCTAAACCTCCCCTGGTGCAATTTGAGGTTCTTTCTTCTCATCCTGTCGCTGGTTTCCTTGGAGAAGAGACCAGCCCCCACCTCATTACATCCTCCATTAAGGTAGTTATAGGAGTGATAATGTCCCCCCAGCCTCCTTTTCTCCAGGCTGAGCCCCCTCAGCTCTTTCAGCTGCTCCTTATCAGATTTGTGCTTCATCCAGACCCTTCCCCAGCTTCATAGCAGTCCATCAGCACCTGCTTTCCAGGGACAATGTAACCTAATAGAATTAAACCTGACCCAAACAGCTGAGCTCCATGGACATCATCTGGGGCGTGACAAACACTTTGGCAGATACCCATCTCCTCTGGTGGGATATGGAGGCAAAGTACTGCATGACACCACTGGAAAAGGACTCTAAGGAGTTACAGAAGCTACAACAAAACAAAAATTCCCCTTTCTCTCCTCAGGAGCTGACCCTTACGTGATCATCAAGTGCGAAGGGCAAAAGGTTCGCTCTCCAGTGAAGAAGAACACTGTATCACCTGAATTCGATGTGAAAGGGCTCTTCTACCGCAAGAAGCCAGGACAACCCATCATTGTTCAGGTACCTGGCAGGCAAGCAGTGATGGAGACCCTCTCTCACTTGGACCCCCCCACCCTCTCCTCACACTGTCCACAGCAGATGTGTTCCCCAGGCTGAGCGTCATTAGTTAATGCAGCTCAGCCTCTCACCACTGTGGTGACATCTGGTAAAGGCATTTCCTTCACCCCTCTTGCTTCCAGAGTGACACCCCCACACCTCACCACCTCCCTGGCTTCAGCTCAGGGCACGTCCCCAGTAACCCCTTCTCTCCAATTCATGAAGGTTGGCTGCATCCCTGAAGGAGCTGTCCTCATTCCTGCTTTGTTTCCACAGATCTGGAACCACAACTTGATAAGTGACGAGTTCTTGGGCCAAGTGGTGCTCACGGGGGATCCCAGCGACCGGCAGTCGGTGCACACGCTGCACCTCCAGGACAAGGGGAACAGGAGGTCAAATGACCTCCCTGGAACCATTGCTGTGATGCTGCTCAGCAGTAACATCCTCACTAATGTCTGAGTACTCAAGGACAACTCTTCTGGTGCCACATATGTGAATATAAACATGCACACATACATATATATATATAAGAGACACACAGAGCCTACCTACCACCTGCAAAGTGTATATGAACCATGCATGCATTCCACTCCAAGGAGCCAGTCTTGTGTTTTCAATGTTAAAAAATGGTGCCTTTTTTTGGGGAACCGCAATGATCCTTCTGCTGGCGTCCTCTGCAGCCCTCCTGGCTTCCACGTGCGCTGTGGGACCGCTGTGAGCACGCTGTGTGTCCTGACAGCCAGAGCACGATGCCCTGGGGCTGTTTGTTTACACGGGCTGGCACACACACGTGCCACCACGCACACGTGTGGCCACCGCGGTCCCACCAGCTGCTTCAGTGTGTCTGCTTGGGTTAAGAGTAGTGTGCATGGAGTTGTCTCCCTTGGAATTGCCATGTAATCGCTTATCTGTGGAGGCACCACAGCAAAGGAGAAGTGGAAAAACCGATCGGGGCCTGCTGGATGTTTTTTGGGTGTGGGTTTGCGTACTGCAACTGCAAGGAAAATGCACCAAGGCAGCCTAAATCCCAAATCCACAGGGGCAACAAGACCAAAGGCTCCATCATTCTGGGGACAAGCTGTCTCCACACAAGTCTTGTTCAACCCCATGCAACTCTCAAGTATACAAAGATGTCAACAGCTGTGGGTGGGATAACTGTTCTCTGGGGTCAAGTTTCTGAATCAGTCTGGGCCTGGCTCCTGTGTGTGCCTCCTGAACTCCTGTGGTGCCTGCTGTCTCCGTGTCTCCATGCCATCCCCATCCCAAGATCTCACCCCAGGAGTTGGGGTGGGTTGTCTGCTGGGGCAGTTCAGTGTTAGGTAAGAGAAGCTTGGTTCCTCTGAAGGCCAAAGTGTCAAGTTCAGGGGATGGGGAGCTTTGCTCCATGGGCTCCATCTGTACTGCTGCCTACAGGGCATCATTTCTCAGTGCCTCGCTTTCTCAAATTCTTTTAAAGAATAGTGGGATTTTAGCTTGTACTAGAGGAGCGCTGCTCCCAGTGCAGCCTGAAAACACTGGGAATATTTAATCCATACCAGTGCCCATCTCTCACCTTTAATTTCCAGTCTTCTGTTGTGGAGGATGAGTTGCACAGTCCTAGAGCCAGTCTCACGAGCACAACCCAAATGCATTCTTGGGGACTTTTCTAGAGCTATGGTCTGCTCCTAATTTCCATGAAAACTGGGTTAATCTTCCTTATTCCACTGGGTGGCAGAATCAGGCTTCTTATAAACCATCCCAGATAAACCAAACAACAACCCGTTGTCTGGCCTTTCTGCAGCTGACTAGGACAAGTTTCAAACCTTTTTTTCCTCCTGTTGTTTGCGGTTTTTTATTCATGTGCCTTTAAAGTGGTGCAAGTTAAGGGATTTTTCTGTCAGATTTTCTAAAAAGGAAATATTTTGCAGTCACCTTCGTGCAAGTGGAAATTAACACATATGACAAAATCTTGGAATCTCGGTAAATTTTGGCCTGAGCAGAGTCCTTTTCCTGCAAGAAGAGTGAAGAGGAAAGCCTTCTTTTGCCATAGCAAATGGTTTCTGCTTGTCCTGCTAAACACCCATGTTTGTCCTGCAAATCTGTTTGGGTTTTTTTAAAGTCCCTAAAGGTCTGCTAAGTCTGAAATACGGTAAAATGTTCCCCAAAGTCACAGTACCTTCTAGCTCAGTTCTTGGTGCAACCAGAAGCAGATGGTGCAACTGCATTGATTTTTGCAGGCTGCTTTTCCCCTTTCCTCATCTTCACAGTCCTGCAGTTATGAGTTGGCTTTTTTACCAAATTTGCTTATGTTCTTAGGTCTTATTTTTCAGGACTTAAAGGCAAGCAGAGGTCCCCATGATGCTCTTTCCAGATCTCAATTACTCCTGGCTTGCACTGAGCACCCTCCAACTCCAGGTGCCATCACTGGGACCAAGTTTGGTTCAGCATCTTGCAGGATTGACTTAAATGCTCCTAAGTAGGTAAAGCAACTTTTTGATCCCAAGGTCAAAGCAAATCCTTGAATTTGAGAAGACCAATTCAGAGATACTTTGATTTTATCCTGATTTTGTTTATGAGACTCATCACTGAAAATAAATGGAAGCAGGCTTGTGGGGTTAGAAGGTATGAATTGGGTCTTAGGACAAGATCTCACAGGCTTATGTTCAGAGTGATATGTGAGAGGGATGCCCAAAGATACCTCTCCTGGCAGGGGGATGAGCTATTTGGCATCGCAGGAACATGACAGGACCATCATCAGCAGATGGAGGTGTCCAGCCTGCCTGCATTAGCCTTGTTTTCTCTGGAAATCTGGCCATGGATAGCTTCAGCAAAGGAGAGCCAATTGTCCAGGAATGCCCTGCCATGTGCCAAATGGCACCGTGACCCCCAAGGAGTGGTGCCAAAGCTCACCAAGGAGTTGTGGTGCCCTGGTACCCATGGGCAGCCTTCTTCCTCCCTACAGAGAATCAAGCCATAAAGAGAGGAAAGGCAGCTTTTTGATAACTTCTTAAAAAAAAACCCATCACTCTGTATCAGGACCAAATTGTCTTAATATCAGTAATATTTGTCCTTTTTTTTAAAAAAAAAAAAGAGAGAAAACTTTTGAAAAGTTAGAGCAGAAGCCTTCTTCCCCTACATTTCCAATGAAATAACAAAAATTACCTTTCTTACCTCTTCTTTTTGTCTTATTTGTAGAGCAGATGAGGGAAGGGAATTATTGAAATATCATTCCTGTTGTTGATGCCTTTTCTCTTTGAATGAAGTAAACAGAAATATTCAGGATTTTCTTTTTTTTTTTTTTATTTAATGAAAGGAGGGCAGGTCTGAAAAGCACTTTCCAGTCCCTCATGAGTGGGGTAGGACATGTATCTGATTTATTTCACATTTCTTTTGTTAATCATTTCAATGGTTGCAAGCAGCCTGGCGTTAGACTCTGTGGAATCCATTTCCTTTTGACATCTGCCTGTTAAACCAGGCTGTGACTTGTCTTCATCTCCAAAGGCACTGACATGTCGTGCTGCACAAGATCAGAGAGTGGTCCAAACAGAAAGCCAACATTGTACAGCTGTAAACCTCCTATAAATAAATAAATTGTGTATATTTTATTCAGACCCCTGCCTTTGAACTGCTTTGTTCTTCCAGAATGCTTTTGATGGGCACAAGGTGGCTCTGCAGAGCCTTTTGAATTTGCTTGATTCACCAAACTCCATTCAAATTATTTTCTCTGCAGACTTTGAGACTGAGGCAAGGTGATCTACATGAGGCTTTCACACAAGGTTACACTCACATTCCCTGAGAAAATCCACGGTGGGGATGGGTAACCTCCTCTGACTATAAATAGCCTTTGCATCCTACGCCCCAAACTCACCACAGTGCAAGGAACTTGGTTTTTTGAGCCTCACCTGGCTTGGAAAAGAGCTCTGCAGATTGCTGAAAAAATAAAAGGAGGGGGGGAGAGTTTCTGGGCAAAGTAGGAGGAAATGGATTTTGGATGACTTTCCCTCAGAAAACAAGCCTGCACAATGCACATGGGGGAGCATTTGAAAAGCCTGGCCCTGGCCATGGGTATCTCCAGTCTTGCTGCTGTAACACCTGGACCCAAAGCTCTGCCACTGGGATCTTGCTTCCATCCTACCTTCCCTCCACCAGCTGCCTGTGCTCAAAGTCTTTGCAGCATGAAGGAGCTGTGTGCTTCTGCAGCCCACCCTTAAGAGCCTGGAGCACACATCTGGTAAAAAGCCCTTGTATTGTGAGTTGCGGGTACCTTCCCTGACCCTCCAGCTCCTGGGATCATCCTCTGGGACAAAATATGTCACCAAAAGATAGATAGAGAAACGAATATCCTGCTCCTTTGCCTCCACCACTGAAATAGCTTAAAAGGACTTTAGGGGAAAAAGCCTCACAAACACCTCAGTCCCCCAAACATCCTGATACTCGCCTGGAGGGTGCCCTGAGCAATAGACCTGGCTGGGCACCTATGGGGCTGTGATACTTATTGCTGGACATAGCAGAGGAGCTCTGGTGTGCACCAGGCAGCTTTACTGAGTCTTCCTTTGTGCACACTCCCATTAAAAAGTCTATGGAAGCCTGGTTAAGCCACAGACTGTTATGTAGGCATGGAGGTTGTGCTTTCCCACCAACATCCACACCTCGATTTTGCTGGTACTGGGGCAGTGGGAACCCAGCAGGTGAGTGTGGAGATGTGCAGAGACTGCATGTTTGGAGACCAGCAACAAGTGGTGGAGTAGTGCACAGCTCCAGGCAGGATTCAGCCCTGGCTCACCAGGGGTCCTGCAGTATCTCCTCATCCCTCCAGCACAGTCAGTTGCCAGGAATTTCTGCTCACATTAGTTTCATATAGTTTCATATTAGTTTTCACAGGGGATTGTTTTTAAAGGACTTTTTGTAAGGGCATGTTTTGATAGAACAAGTGGGGAATGGCTTTAAAGTGAAGGGGTGGGGTTAGATGAGATACCTGGAAGAAATTCTTTACTGTGAGCGTGCTGAGGCACTGGCACAGGCTGCCCAGAGAAGCTGTGAATGTCCTATCCCTGGAAGTGCTCAAGGCCAGGCTGGATGGGGCTCTGAGCAGCCTGGTCTAGTGGAAGGTGTCCCTGCCCATGGAAGGAGGCTGGAACGAGATGATCTTTAAGGTCCCTTCCAACCCAAATCATTCTATGAATCTATGATAAATTGGCAGTTCAGGGCCTGCCTTTGACCTGAAAGAGCATCTTCATGGAGGAACAGACATCCATCCTGTGGTTGAAAGTCAATGCTGAAATATTTCTTCCTGCAGCTGGATCCCCCATAGCCACCATCTTCCCACCTTAATGCCTGTATACATTCCCCTCCATATGAGCCTCCTGCTGCTCAAAAGGATGAGGCATTTCCAGCAGGAAGGGCTGCAGAGGTAGAAGGGCCTTCAGCAATGGGATGGGTTCATTGCCTGTCCCTCAGCACTGAAGGTGCTGCCGCATCCTTGGCCAATAGCCCAGGTTAATACCCAGGGACTGGCCATTGAAGTCTGTTCTGAGAAGTTGTCTGAAGGCTCCTTGCACTCTTCAAATCCCACCTACAAACCCAGTGGTACAGTCAGGAAGCACCTGTGTTCCTGGCAGTCTCCCTCACTGCCTTTCCACCCGTGCATGGGTCATGCTGGGCACAAGGAAAGGCTGCCCAAGCCTTTCCAAGCACATCAGATGGAGTCCAGAGTAAAGCCCAGACACAGCCAGTATCTGCCCTCACATCCACACCAACTATTCTGACACAGTGAGGAGGGCTTGAGTGAAACTGAGCATGGCCCCAGGTGGCCACAAATCATCTGTCTTGAGCTCAAGGTCAGCTGAGTCTGTTGACTGCTGAGGGCTGGGCAGCAGCAGGACATCTCTAAGGGCTGCAGAAAGGACCAGGTGACTGTGCTGTGACTTCTACATTATGAGCACAGTTCCTGGTTAGCTTTGAAGCAAGGAGGCTCCCTTTTAGTGCTCCTTACTTCTGCAGTATCGCCAAAAAAACGCATTCAATTGGGTCCCCAGGAGGATTTCCAGCCCCCTCATTCTTAAGTGGAGCTTAGAAACAAATGTTATGATAACACTGCAAATTAAAAGGTGTGTTTTGCACCTTTCGCTAGCTAAAATGACAAGCTTTATACCTAAGTAAGAAACCTCAGTATTATTTCGTAGCACAATTGAAATCCAACCCCACCTTTCTCAGCAGGAAGGAAAAAAGACACTAGCCCAGATTTGGGCAGGGAGTCACCAGGTCAGAGTTAAGCTTCTAGGCAAAACCTCAGCTCTGAGTTTCCTGGTCCTCAAGTGTTTTCCTGTCCCAGTTTTCACATTTACAAGTGCACAAGGCTGGTGCGTTCAAACCAGGACACCTGTCAGCTCCTGGCCTCACCCCACAGGACCTCAGTACAGTCCCTTGCTCAGCCCAGAGACCTCTTTCTATGGGGCATGAGGACCCTTCCAGCCACCCTGTAGCCCAAGAATCCATCAGGACTCTATACAGCGAGGACTTGGAACTGCAGATGAATTTGCAGCAGGGATCTTCATGGGTGCCATGAAAACATTTTACATGAGCAGATAGTGGTAGGAAAAGGGGGTATGGTTTTAAACTTAGAGAAGGGAGATTTAGATTAGATGTTAGGAATAAATTTTTTTACTGTGAGCATGGTGAGGCACTAGAACAGGCTGCTTGCCCAGAGAAGCTGTGGATGCCCATCCCTGGAAGTGTTCAAGGCCAGGCTGGATGGGGCTTTGAGCAACCTGGTCTAGTGGAAGGTGTCCCTGCCTGCGGCAGGGGGGTTGGAACTAGGTGATCTCGAAGGTGCCTTCTAACCCAGGCCGTTCTATGATTTTATGATACCACGATCCGGGGCAGACTACAGGGATGCAGGAGGACGTATCTTTGGAGAGAGGGGCTGCTGCGGGAGCGCGGCGCTTGCGGTTCCCGGGACAGAGGTACCGTAGGCACACTCACCACACCCACTCCCACACCAGGGGCCGGCTGTAGCCCGGCTCCTCCCCCGCTAAGAGGCTCAGCCAGGGCAGGCGCTGCCCTCGCTCGGTGCTGGAGGCAGCACGGCTCCGTGCCGGGCACCTGTGCCCCGTCCTCGCTGCCGTCCCTGGCCATGCCCCGCTAAGGTAAGGCGGAGCGGGGGGGCAGGCGGCGCCCGGGGGAGCCAGGCTGGGAGCTGGGGATGCTCCGGGTGGGGTGCAGCGGGGCTGCGATGGGGGTGCGGTGGGGCGCGGTGAGGTGCGATGGGTGGGATGGATGGGGGTACTCCCGCCGGGGCTGCGGGCAGCGTGTCGGATCAAACCTGGGGAAGAGGCTGGGCTCGATGGGAGGGGGGGAGACGACACGACCGCAGACCTGCCAGCAGTGCCCAGCAGCCCCNCATTCCCCGGCAGCCCCGAGCCAGCTCGGCTCCTTCAGCATGGATTAGCGGCTCGGTAATTTCTAGCTGCTGCTTAATTTGGCTGGGGTCACCTAGCAGTGAGCTGGAGTGCAGGGTGGAGGGCATTGCCCTCCTGTGCTGTGTTGTGCAGCCCTCCACCCCTTCGCTCCACAGCCCTTTCACATTCAGGGATACCTCTGGAAGCACTTAAACATGGGGAGAGGCTTTGGGGCATGTCCCTGCTGCATGGATCCACTGACAGTGGCACAAGACCCCAGGTGTCCTCCCAGTCCACCTCAGCCTCTCCCTGCTTTCGTGCAGCTCCAAACACACCATTTAGGTGGATAAGGCACAACCTGCTCCCAGGTGGGTGCTGCTCTTCAGGGAGCTGCAGGAGTTTTCCCTGGCTGCAGCATAGCAGAGATTGTGCCCAGGCTGGTTTTGGGGGGTGTCCCCTGGGTCGCACTGGTGCTGGTAAGCAGTACCCAGGACCTTTCAGGCTATTTAAAATATTAGGACCATCCCTGGGAAGGGACTGAGACTTGATATGGCACAGGCAATTCCCACAAAGCGGTTTGCATTTTGCTGCCTGGTTTGGGAGTATGATGTTTTGTATGTGGGCTGTGCTGGACCAGCTGAGCACGGTGCCAAAGAAAAGTCCCAGGGTTTCCCAGGATATTTACAATTACATTATCCTAAGGAAAGTGGAACAGTGGAACTGACATATCTTGGTGTCTCTGGGAAGACTGGTGTGCATGGTGGAGGGACCTATCATGTAGGCAGCATGGAGGGGGAGTTTGAAAGGTGACACACTAGTGGGTCTAAGATTGCCTGGTCGCCCCTTGCTGTTAAGTCTCCCCTGCAGAAGGAGGTGGTAGAAGCCAGAGATGATTTTCTCACAGCCCTAGGCTGTGGTGCTGGTGTGAGTGCTTCTCTCCATACTCTGGGCAAAAGGCTGTGCCAGTGGGGTTAACCTGTGCATTACATAAAGATGGCAAGGACATGGTTGTTACAAGCTGACTCCTCACCCATACTCCACTACAGGATGCTATGGGTCTTACTCTTCTCATGAGGTGAGGGACTGCAAGCTCCCAGCACTGGTAGTGTAAAGGTATGGAATGGTTTTGCAGCTTTGACTGAGCTTTGTCAAAACTTCAGTCAAAACCTGCATCCCCATGAGACCCTGTGACGTCTCCTCCCTACCCTGGTAAGGCGGAGCGCCAGGGACAAGCAAGGAGGGACAAACAAGGGTAAAAAAACCCAAGACAGCACTTCCCTCTTGTTCATCAATAGTCAAAATTGTTTTCACCTGTGGCTTTGCAATCTCTGAGCCCTTGCAATTCCCAAATACGTGTATCTAAATTGTGTTTCACTTTGTCGTGATGGCCTGGTGACAAACTGTCCTTCTTCTCTCCCTGACCTGTTTAAAGCTTTGATCCTCTGTAAAACTAAGATGTAGGGCCAAAGTCTCTTTTTGGGGGTAAGACAGGAGTAACTTCATGAAGCTAACGGATCTCCCCACGGAGAGGCATTTATGAGATCTGAATCCTGTCCAAGGATGACCCTGTTTTCAAGGCAATGTTATTTCTAACTCCTTTCCCCTCCTCAGAGCAGCCAATTCATCTCGCTAACTGTTAAGTTTCCCCGGGCTGAGGACTGCTGTACAGTGTTTCTGTCTTATGCTTGCTAACTTGTGACTTCGCAATCCTTGGGTTGCCATGGAAAGGATTATGCTGTGATTAATGAAGGCATTGTCAGCTAATAGTTTTTTTCAAAGCCTTTCCTGGAGCTGCAGAGAACAGCTTCCAAGCCTGGCAGAAAGGGGCTGACAGGAGAGGTGGCTGCAGGCACTCAGTCCTGGGCACATATTTGGTTGTCCACATCAAGACCATGCTGTCAATAACTGGCTGCAGTCACTGTCACACCGGCTCTGCCAGTCCCTTTTGAGGGTGAGAGGGAAAACAGGGGGGTTTATTGTTCTCTTGGAGCTGAGCCACTGGTTTTTTGCTCCCAAAGCAGAGTGGGACAAGTGTCACTGTACCAAGTGTCTGGCAGGATGTGGAGATGGCGTGTAAGACAGCTTTTCACAGTGAAACCCTCCTCTCGGCTAGGCAATGTCCAAGGAGAACTGATACGGGATGAACCAATGCGCTTGTGACCTTCTGGCCCCCAGACAAGTGCTAGGTAGAGGCAGAAAGCTTATCAGGACAGCACTGCCCCAGCAGAGTCCATGTTTATGCTGTCTGTCCAACCCCAGGTAGACCCTCCCAAACCCTGTTGTGCCTGGAGCTGTGCACGGAGCCCCTGCTCTGAACTGTAGAAGCACAATGGTTGGAAAAGCCCTCTAAGGTCATCAAGTCCAACCCTCAACTCAGCACTGCCAAGTCCACCACTAAACCCTGTCCCCAAGTGCCACATCTACGCGTCTTTTAAATACCTCTAGGGATGATGACTCTGCTACTTCCCTGGGCAGCTTGTTCCAGTGCTTGACCATCCCGTCTGTAAAGAAAGTTGTCCTAGTATCCAATATAAAGCTCTCCTACTCAGACAGTACTAGAGAGCAGAGTGCACTTGTGCCCAGCTGCACAAAGAGAGTGCAAAACATGAAAATCCAATGAAAAACAAGCATTTTAAGTAGATTGAGTACCAAATGAAAATAGAAAAGTTAGAAATCCATAGCCAGAAGTCTCAGTGGACCCCTTCATTTCCTGGCATTGCTGGATGAGGCTCCCAGACCTGCCCAGCCTGAGCAGCTAGGTAGCAGCTTCTCCCTCAGCCCAGCTGGAATCTGAAAACTGAGTGCTTGGTCCCACTGTCAGCCTCAGAGCAGTCACAGAATATCACTGAGCTCTTCTCGGACTGCATTCCCAGCAAATGCCTTTCCCAGGATGTTGGTTCAGCTGCTGCCATCCCCTTTCCTGCGTTTAACCTGGTGTAATGACACAGCATTTGCCCGGGGTGCAGATGACCTGAACACAGTTTCACATGCATGAAGGGAGTTAAAACTCACACTGTAGGTTGACTGTAGACTGACAAGTGTCTGGGGGGGGGAGGTTTGCACTGCTGCTGTTGTTGCACAACCAGCCTGGTCTCCACCTTTATGGGTGTGGAGGAAGGAAGACTTGCAAGAGGATATGCCTGATGTTACGTGGAGTGCTGGGAGAACGGAGCCTCTGTGAATCCTGGTTTTGTCCTCTCTTCCCATCTGACACTGGCTTGTACGGTGGGAGCTGTGCTTGGAAGGGGCTTCACGGCATCATACAAAGCCACTCTCTTCAGCTGTCCCTGACTTTGGAAATGGGAAGATAAATCTGGAGTCATGGTAGCTGTCAGTGTCTCCATGTAAATGTAAAGACTTTTGGGAATATTATAGAATCATGGAATGGTTTGGGTTGGAAGGGACTTTAAAGGTTAACTCATTTCTACCCACCTGGCCGTGGTCAGGGATACCTTCTGCTAGACCAGGTTGCTCAAAATCCCATCTAACCTGGCCCTGATCACTTAGATTTAGTCTCGCAAGGCTTGCACGTTGCAGCTGGTAAACACCTTCCACCTGAGCAGAACTCACTGGCCCAAAACACCAGGGCACAGGGAAAAGGTGCTCTGGGCTGTGCTAGATTGGGATCAGGACCGAAATATTGGGACCAAGCCTTTCTGTGTTCCTCCTCATATCTGCCATTGTCCAGAGAGCACATTCCACTCCCCTGCTGATTTATCTCATTTCAAGTAATCTAAAACAAAAATGGTTCCACTGCGGAGAATTCTGAGAAAGAAAAGAGGGTTAGAGGCCTGGAATACCTTCCACGGGAGCAATGATTGTTTAGACAAAGGCTCCAAGCTGAGAAGAGATGGGAAGAAGGTATGTTATAGATCCTGGAAGATCGTGTTTGCATGACGAATGCAAAAGGAAGATTTTACTTAATTTTCCTTTGAAATACAAAAATTAGGGAGCATCAAATAAATCTTGTAGAGACCAGGCTCAAAGATAAAAAGAGTTTGCACAGTCTGGCATCTGTGGTGCTCCTTATGGCAGAACCCCGTGGATTCTCAAAGCATTGGGTTAAAAAAAGCACTTTGACAAGTTTCATTTACAAAAAGCCTCTCAAAAACTATAAAGCATATATATTAAATTTTAAAAACCGTACCCTTTTTTGGCCTAGACGTTCTTGAGCTGCAAATTATTAGTTTCTGGGGGAATATTGCAGGGTAACGCCACTACGTCTGCTTTTATACTGCTCCTTAGGCATCCTCTGTCAAAGAAATATAGTAGGTGGGGAGCCCAAAGGCTAGATCCAGTGTGAGCTATTTTATGTGGAGCTCAGCTCACTAAAAAGTTGTTCATGCCCTGAGATCCTCCTTGAAACAATTCTTCTGAGGTACTGGCCTCACTGCACTTCGTAGTTGTCTTGGAGAAGATGAAGTGTCAGCTCGTCATTTTAGTACGAGTGCTGTGTGTCATGTGGGTCGAGGGAAATGCAACAAAACCTGCTCTCTTCTTTTTTCATTGAAAATATTTTTATTCCAGCAGATACAGAGAGGAGGTTAATGCGATTTCGTGCAGGTTCTGTATCAGATTTCCTGAAAGCCATTAGGGAATTGCCACAAAGATATTGATCAGCTGGATCTCTGCTAGAAAAGCTGGGGTTTATGTGTGGATTCCTGTGATTTCCAGAGCTGACCCATGCTTTTGTTGGGGTCAGGCTTGCTTTGTAAGTCAGTTTTCCATGTGCCTGGTGTGTGTTGGTGTACAGAAGTTTGAATTCATGCCAGCAGGAGAGGCTGGGAGAAGAAAATGCTTTGCCTCTTGGTGGCATCAAGTTCCCAGCCCAGGCAGAGCTCCCACTGAGCTCAGTGGGCTCAAACAGCTTCACAGTAACAGTGAGGCTGGAAGGGAAGGGGGAGCACCCACAAACCACATCACCTCTCATCACCAGTGGTAGGGTCCCCTTCCCTGGCTGAGCATGGGAGGACAGGCAGACCTCCTGCACTGGGACAGAGGAGTCCAGCACGTGTGCTGTGGTGAGGTAGAAGGAGCCCTGCAAGCCCAGCTAGAGCACATCAAAGTGCTGCCTCCCACGTCTGAGCCTTTGGGTGTTTTCCAGCATCAGTGGAGGTTGCTGTTACGTTGTGATACCCCAGCTATTTCTGTCCTGCTTCCTCTCATCCCTCAGCTTTGCTGGATCAGCGCCATCAAGGCCAGCAGATTTACCCTGGGCTGAGCTGAACTCCAGAAACCACACACACACAGTGGGTTTGTGTCTCCTACAGCCCACAGAAGGTTTGGTCTGGAGAAAAAAAGGAGTGGTCACTTCATCTGTAATTTCTGTGTAAGAAGTCAAGTGTACTGAAAGTCCCCATGAGTTCTCCATGGTGTTAGTGATATACCTCCCAAAGATCCCCTGGCCAGGCTGATAGTACTACTGCATCCCTGATGCAAAAAAAAAAGTGGCAAAACTCTCCACCAGTCCTTTAGGATTTCCTTTCATTTCTGCAGGATTTGAGAGCTACCAGCTCTCTCAGAGTTCTCGGGATGCCCAGACACAGTCCGCCCAGGGATCAGGATCCACAGGAGGAACTACTGGATCTTTTATGTAATTTCTTAAAGCGGTGCACAGAGACTAGTAAACGAATGAGCAGCTCATCCCAATGTGCTGCCATGCCAGGGAGGTCTCTCAGAGCAGGTATTCTGCAAGGACACCATCCCTCCCATGGAAGGTATTGCTCTTCTCCCGCACAAGGCAGGGGAAGCTTTGCCTGCTGATGCCTCCAGTGCTTGTGGTGATGGAGCAGGTCCTTATCATAGAATCATGGCTTCATAGAATCATTAAGGCTGGAAAAAGACCTCTAAGACCTTGGACAAATGATGAAGTAAATCAGGACTGCAGTTGATTCAGGTTAATTGTACCAATACGAATTAGGGTGGTGGGTAACAGAGGGTGAAAGCTATTAGGGCAGCCTTATTACTCTTAGAAAAAACCCTCTGGATCTCCCCCAATGCCCTGTTATATCTGTTTTTCTCTCAGGGCAGACTACTCTTTAGAGTAGCAAACCAGGTCCTGTCCTCCCAGCCCCGAGCTCAGCAGTCAGGGAAGATGTTAAGTAAAAAGTACTGGAACAAAAGTCAAGCTTTTCAGGTGTGGCTGTGATGTTGACCTCAGCTGGGGAAATGAGACTTGTCTCCAGAAAGTACAGATTTCTTAAGTGTAGCTGAGAGCAAATGACAAATATCAACAGCTGACCCCTTTCTTTGTGTGGGTGTCTCAAAGTACTGCAAAGAAGGGTAGGAACAGAGCAACTTGTTAATGCTGGAGTAAGTTAAGGACCTGATTAAAGCTGGCTTTCTCATCTAGGCTGATTTCCATAGGAAACAAGGCTTGTGTGGCCACTCTGCCTGTCTCTTTAGATGTGTCACCTAATCACAGTAGTTTGATCATCAAGTCCACTTCAAATTTGAGCTGTAACAAGGAAACAAAGTTCCTAGACACTTCCTGAAAAGACACAGGTGAGCATGGGAGAAATCTGGTGCCCTGCAGCATGATGCCAGCTCCTGCTGGACATCTCAGATGGGGTGAGAAAGCTATTATGGATGCCTCACCTACAGGAAAGTCTTCTTAGGAGGGGCTATGCCCTGCTGATCATCTAGAAATCCTATTATTTGGAATTTTGTCATGGTAAATGAGGCTTTTCTTAGCACTGCTCCTCACAGAGGAAATTCTATTTCTGCTCTGCTGTTTGCGAGGTGGGAGCTTGTCATGGAGCAAAGCCACTTTACTTCCTGGAGACTCCAGTTCATTTGTCCATCCAGGCTGTTTCAGGATGCAATGACTTTTACTTTATGCCTATGCAATGCCTAACATATAAAACCATAGAACGGTTTGGGTTCCAAATGACCTTTTAGATTATCTCGTTCCTGCCATGGGGACAGGACATGGACACCTGCCACTAGACCAGGTTGTTCAAAGCCCCATCTAACCTGACCTTGAACACTTCCAGGGATGGGGCATCCACATCTTCTCTGGGCAACCTGTGACAGTGTCTCACCACCCTCACAGTAAAATGTTTCTTCCTAATATCTATTCTAAATCTACCTTTTTACATGCCCTTTAGTCTAACTCTGCTTTGACCTATACGAGTGACTTCAGCTCAGTCAGATGATGCCCTTTAGAGCACAGAGTATCCCACGCACTGAATAACACCCAGCGAGGAGAGCAGTAGATCAGCAGCAAACAGCCCCTGTGACTCAGAATCCCCAGCTGAAAACTTAATATAACTTTCTGCATGTGCAGCCAGTGAGTCAGGGAGTGTCTGTCCCCCTCTCATCCAGACTATTACAGGGCTGATGTCTCCCAGCACTGCCTGATGCTGCCCTGGGGGGTGTGGTGGTGATTGCACCAAAGGCACCCTGAAGGGGCAGAGCAGAGTCTCCACTTAATTTTACAGTCCCTTTTCAAGCAAAACAACCTCAGGAGCCAACAGGAGTCTCACCAGATAAAACAGGGCTGGTATCTTATGATTTGAACCCACTTAATCCTAACAGCCCTTGCATTTGGAGGCTGACCCCGGCCTCTTGAAGGGCTACCCTGAATTTCTCCAGGACCATGAAAAATAAGAGGATAGTGTTAGGGCAGGCAGAAGGAGGATTTCACTAAAAATCCCAGCAAAGGCATTCCTGCTGAGACAAAAACCCTCACAGGATTACAACAGCTTGCAGAAGTCCTGCTCCAGCCAGCATTAGTAGCACCAAAAGGAGAAAGCCAAGGCCAGACCATTAGGGACTAACAAGAGTAGCAGTGAGACATCTGCTTATTAGGCCAATTTAGGGCCAGAGAAGAGCAGAGGAGCTGCCTTTATTAAAGACATTCTGATCTGGAGTCATAGGCACAGACTTGAGTGCCCTGGTTCTACTGCATGACCTTGAGGAAAGTGATGTCCTCCCTCTGTGCCTCAGTTTCCTTCTGTGTGAAACGAGGATAACATTAGCCTCTCCTCCATAAATAGTCTGGGATTCAAGAGGGAATAACACAGGATAATATCTCACTGGAGTTGTTGCTAAAACAGTGGCTGCAGTGAAGACTCCCTTTAGCACACACTACTATAGGAAAAAAAGCAGAAGTGGGTTAGTAGTTAATTTACTGAGCTGAGCTTAGTTCAGATCTTACCTCTGCCATATATTGTCTGGGTGGTGGAAGGTCATCTAGAGACTGTTGTAAAATGGAGCACCTTCCCTTAGATGCCTGGTTCCCAAACCTTTGCAACAGGCTGCCCGGATAAGCTGTGGATGCCCTGGCCCTGTTGGATGGCTCTTTGAGCAACCTGGTCTAGTAGAAATGCTCCCTGCCCATAGCAGAGGGGTTTGAACGAGATAAGCTTTAAGGTGCCTCACAACCCAAATCTTTCTAGGATTCTATGACCTTTACAGAGTTGTTTTCAGATAACAGACAGAGTCTTTGTAGGTGCATGAGCAATAAAGCCAAAGGGTTACACCTACATCTAAGCTAAGGGCTAATGTTTTTGGTTCCACTGCAGGATTAGGAGAGCCTGGGTGGCTCAGAAGGCTGCAGCCTCCTGAACCTGGCCCAAAACAGGATGTACCACACGTGAATCTCCTCCCAAAATCCATGCATTCAGTGTAAAACACATCAGGCTGAAGTCAACCACCATGTCTGTGTGTGTCTCTTGCTCTATAAATGGTAGGGATTTACCAGCCCATGAAGGAGCAGGTCCATGGTGACCCCATTGGCACTTTCTGGTCTGCTCAGTCCAGGCTAGCTGGGGTTCTCTGAATCATGGGGAGGCAGGTTCTGAGCTCTGGCCTTCGCACAGTGCTATTCAGACATCCCAAGTTGCTCAGGGCCAGCAAGAGGGCTTCCAGTACAGCCCAGCACTGTGGTACTCCAAGGAGGAGGATCTTGAGAGCATGTTCATGTCTCAAACCACCCTCAGTTTCAAACAAAGGCTTTACTCCTAATTTGTTCTTGTCATGTGCCAGGCCCTGTGTGTAGGGGCAAGACTTGGGAGTTCACCTACAGGTAAAAAGGAGATGAAAACAGTTGCAAACGTTGTTCAGCCAACCTGCAAGTGCAGCATTTTCCCTAGATCAGCTCAGCCTGCTGCATCTGGATTATGCTGAAATTACACCTGACCTCCTTGCAAAAGGATACTTTATTTGATTAATTATTGTGGCAGTTGAAAAATACTCAGTCGCCGGTGGAGGCCGGTGCACAAAAGGAAATTGCCCTCCTCGGGAGGCTGTGCTGAGTGCTCTGCGGAGAGCCAGGATCGGATGCCGCCGTGGTCCATTGTTCTGCTCGGGCTCCGTGAAAGCACAGCGAGGGAGAAAAGGTCAGGTCTTTTGTTCAGCTCCTCTACCTGCTGGACTTTTCCAGGAGATTGAATGCAGGGCAAATCTATTGAACTTCCTGCTGAAGGCTTAAAAAATTGATGCCTGTTTCCTGACCACTCTCAGATGAACAGAAGCTACTACATATCGATTCTCTGACTTTCCAGAGGGGGGAGTTTTCTGTGATTTCTTGCTTTAATGTAACATTTTGGCTGGGACTCATTCAGTTGAGGTGTCTCTTTCTGTCGCACTGCTACCAAAACCCTCCAAATAGAGGTTTGGGGATCACACCCTCACAGTCAGCTAAGTGCTCTTTTAACATATTCACAGCTGCTGAGGGATGGGAGAAAGGAAGGGACATAGAAATGGAACCAGTCACCTCAGGCTTCTTCTGTAGTCTATGGAGGTAAATAATCCTGGCAGATGGAATGATTTGGGCCTTGGAAGCACTAGTGTGTCCCCATAGTCATGGAGGTGATATTAGACAATCATAGAATTGTTCCGCTTGGAAAAGACCCCTAAGATCATCAATTCCAACCATTAACCCAGAACTGCCACGTTCACCACTAAGCCATGTCCCTAAATGCCCTATCCACATGCCTTTTGAACACTTCTGGGAATGGTGATTCCACCACTGCCCTGGGCAGCCTGTTCCAATGCTTGAAAACCCTTTCAATGAAAAAAATTTCCCTAATTTTCAATCTAAACCTCCCCTGGCTCAACTTGAGGCCATTTCCTCTTGTCCTGTTGCTTGTTACTAAGAAGAGACCGACCCCCATTTGGCTACGGCCTGCTTTCAGGGAGTTGTAGAGAGAGATAAGGTCACCCCTGAGCCTCCTTTTCTCCAGGCTAAACACTCCCAGATCCCTTAGCTGCTCCTTATCAGTCCTGTGCTCCAGACCCTTCACCCTTCCAATCTTTGTTGACTTGATCAAACCCAGTGTCTGCATATAAACAGCTCAGTCCCATTTTGGGTGTCAGATGGGACTTGGAGCACGAAAAGAAAAGCTTGAGACCCACAAAGACACCTAAATGACAGCACTGTCATGGGAGAGGGAACAATGGGTGCTGATTTGAGGCATAAAGCCACAACAGAGAGATACACTAATGGACTCCCATTCTAGGATTTGCATGCTTCTGTCTTACTCCATGGTCCCCAGGCTTGTGTGGATAAACACAGTGACAGGTATTTGCTTCCAGCTCTCCTCTGATCTGTGACATGGCCAGGAGGAGGCAAGGAAATGTTCAGGCATTGCTTTGCACCATCCCTAGGAAGTGAGTGCATCGCAAGGCAGGCTCTTGCCTTTGTGGAAACTTTTGCTTCTGCCTTAAGTTCTGCTTAAAATCACATCCTGAGGTCCGCAGTGTTTTGGGGTTAGTTTTTTGAGTTTGCTAGTTTATCACCTTTTGAGACATGGCATCAACTCAGAGTGTTGCACTCCTGCACAGAATAACAGAACCAATTAGGTTGGAAAAACCTCTGAGATCACCGAGTCCAACCTGTGACTGAACGCCACCATGTCAACACACCATGGTGCTGAGTGCCACATCCAGTCTTTCCTCAAACACCTCCAGGGACAGTGACTCCACCACCTCCGTGGGCAGCCCTTTCCAATGTCTAATCTCCCCTTCTGTGAAGAAATTCTTCCTGATGTCCAACCTGAACCTTCCCTGGTACATCTTAAGACTAAGTCCCCTTGACCTGTCGCTGGTTGCCTGGGAGAAGAAACCAATGCCCACCTGGCTACATCTCAGGTAGTTGTAGAGTATAGCTCAGAATGCACCCCCAACATAGCTAAACACACAGGGGGGTCAGCTTCTTTAGGGTACTGTCTTGTCCTCATCTGAAATACGAAGGAGTTTGGTAACTCTGGTAGGAGATTGGTACTGACAAAGCAGCGGATCCAGTGGACTGCAGAGGTCCATGAAGATGCTCAGAGGACGGGAGTACCTCTCTTATGAAGACAGGCTGTAAGCAGAGAGTTGGGTTTGTTCAGTCTGGGGAAGAGAAGGTTCTGGGGAGACATTAGAGCCCTTTCCAGTACCTAAAGGTGTTAAAAGAAATCTGCAGAGGGACTTTGGACAAGGGGATGTAGTGATAGAAGAAGGGAGAATGGCTTTAAGCTGATTGAGAGTTGATTTAGATTAGACGTAAGAGAGAAATTTTTTACAATGAGGATAATAAGGCACTGGAACAAGCTGCCCAGAGAAGTGATCTGTGCCCCATTACTGGAAGTATTCAAGGTCAGGTTGGATGGGGCTTTTAGCAACCTGATCTAGTGGATGGTGTCTCTGTCTGTGGCAGTGAGTTTGGACCAGATGACCTTTAAAAGGTCCCTTCCAGCTCAAAGTATTTTATGATTCTAAAAAAGCTCTGAGACCCTGCAGCTGGAGTTGAGTCTCCATGGTCCTTTCACTGACCAGTGCAGTGCTTTGCAAAAGCAAACAGCATGGCACAGCCTGGAGCTGTCATCACAGGCTCTGATTAGTGCTGCAGCTCCTGGTGGAGGAAGGCACAGAGGATCACATTCCTTTCCCTTGCTGTCTTTTCAAACTCTTCACAGCCTCAGGAGAGATCACCACCTCAGCATTTCATGGCGCCCCATTTCGCAGCCTGTGGAAATCAGCACAGTTTCAACCAAAGTCATTTTATCTCAGTCATCTGATACTGCTGGGGATCAGGTCATTGACATTTTTAGCTGGGTCAAAAGAAACACTGTTTGCATTTTTAGCTGATCCATAGTCAGCCTGACCAATGAGGAGAGCTCAGCACACGGTTTAAGAGTGCTCAGTTTTCTGGGAGAAGCCACATTTTTCATATTGTTCATCTCTACCCGTATTGTTCATCTTTTCTCTGTTGAAAATCATACCCTGGTTTTGGGTGCTGAGGTCTTTGGCTGGAAACACTACCAACAGCACGGCCCCTGACGCTTGTCTGCCACTCATGTTGAGTAGATGACACCCTGTTTATTGGTGGTTTCAGTTACGAGCATCATTTCCCCGGGTTTCAGTTGCACTTGCAGAATGACAGACTGCAGTGTTCATTAGCACTGCACTTTCTTCCTGGAGCTACTTGCATGGGGAAAAAAGCACCCTAATGTGCAGAAATGCAGAGTATCTGTGCACGTAATGCAGCAAGGCTGCTCCTGTGCTGGGCTGTTTCACTACAGAAAGCCACCTTGGTACCTGTGGTCTTTTCATCCTGTAGTTATTTGGCTAATTGATTGGCAGGTTGTCCACATTCTTTTGTGTAGGAAAGGTGGTTTTTACTCCAAGTAGCTGCAATTTTATGGGTTTGGAGATTCCAGATCTGCAGGATGGCTGGAACATCCCTTTCTGTTAAAAAAAAAACCAAACAAAAGCAAAACAAAACCCCACCACAATAGCAAACTTTCAGGTCTTCCCTGCGAACAGCACCTGCCCACAAGAAGAAGCCTGACGGGAGTACCCTCAAATCTAATTAGCACTTAATCCTGTGCCTTTCATCACTGTAAGGCTGAGTGTTGCAGGAATAGCTAGAGAAAAAGCTGCATATCTCCTAAAACAGGAGGCAGGCTGTTGTTTAGTTGCACAGTGTTGCACACCAAGGAGCCCTTCTGAGGATCCAGGGCTTCCTGATGGATCTTTACCCACCCTGCTACCAGATACACCTTTACATGTCAGCTTGCAGCTCCGCTTGAATTTGTCTGTTTCCCTCAGTTTTCTGGGAAGTTGGATCTGCAGCTGACAGAGAGGTAATTCTTTACACCAAAATACACCTCTTGTTCAAGCAGCTATTCCTCTCCTGAGACCAGCATTCACTGGAAATCTGGTAATCACTCAAGTTCTGATCCAAAAGCTGTAGGAAAGGCTTTTCTTGACCTTCAGTGAATTTGGGTCAGAGCTTTTCCAGGAAAACAGGCTCTGTGCTGATCACAGTGCATGCAGAGCCCTCAGGCAGGCTGTGTCATGGATGCACCGCTCACACGAGCGGTGGTAATTCCAATGTTTTCTGCAGCTTACTGCCACTGTGACCTGCCTTGCTGAGGTGAGAGCTTCCTCGCATCCCTCACGTCATTTGTCAGCCTGACCTCAAGCTGATCCGTCTGTGCGGAGGCGGCAATTAAGGCATAAATAAGGGAACTTTCTCAGCACGGTGGCAGGCACCACGCGGCCAGGTGGTGCCTGCCGTGTCCCCACACCCGCACCACGAGAGTCTTGTACTGTTTGCTCACTTGCAAGAGCTCAGGGTGTGCTGTCCTGTGTGTAGAAAAACCAGTAAATATTCTGGGTGAATTCTTGTTGCTATTCATTGCACTCCAGGCAATACCATTGCTTTTCACGGGAATGCATCTTTTCTCCGCATTAAAGGAGATAAGGGGTAACAAAACCAGAAGGCTGGATTTTACTTTCCTGGTGGAGTTAGAATGACCATTTCTCCTTGCAAGGCTGAAGATACCTGTGCCACGGGAAGGGAAGGTGTAAGTGAATGGCCACTACCGTAACACTTCAGTCCAAAGCTCAGATGGGAGAAATGGGGGAGACCATAGAGTCATGGAATGGGTTGGGTTGAAAAGGACCTTAAATATCATCTAGTTTCAACCCCTTTGCCATGGGCAGGGACACCTTCCTCTAGACCAGGCAAAGCCGCCATGTGGGCCCATCTGTGTGGTCAGTTGTAGTTGGTAAGCTGTGACTGCCTCAGGTGAGAAGCTGAAGGCAAATAGAGAAGATGAGAAGATACTTCAGCAATTTTTAACACTAAGAATTGTTTGAGCTGGAGCTAATTACCTAGAGAAATAGTGGGTTGTCTCTGTTGAGAGCTTGTTTATTGATCAAGGTAGCAGGGAAGATTCTGCTTAGTCAAGAAGATGATGAATGGCTGCCATATTCAGACTGACATTTTCTGACCTGAAAGCCCATTCAGGGCTCTAGGAAGCTTGCAAAAATACAAACTGTCATAGCTTCCCAAGCATGCCAGCTTCCAGATGGCCAAAGACTAGGAGGAGTGGGATGTAGTGACACTGCCTTCTTCCTTTCTGCTCACTGTCACCCATAGTCAGTGGTTAGAGATTCCAGAGACTGGCAGGGTTTGTCAGCTTAACCACATTCAAGAGCCATTGTTTTCCTTCCTGATTGTAATCCTGGTTTTGGTAAGGACAAAGGTGCTTGTCTCTGAGGGTGTAGGTCTGACCCTTTTATTCGCCATTTCTCAGATGAACAGTAAAAAGCACTGGAAAATCCTTAATCCTTCTCAGATCCCTTGCAGGAGGGCAGGAGGTGAAAGCAGTTGTGTGCAGAGAGCACTGACATGTTAAATCTCTTTGCTCAGCTAAGGTGACACATGTTTCTGCCAGTCAAGTGAAGTGGACATAAGGCAAATGAAATTCTGGTTTTTCGCACTATGAAGTGCACAGGGTGTTCTCCGAAAGACAGGCCTTACACCAAGATGGGTACAGGCATGGAATGTGAATGCACACACCCCATAAATTAATTACTCGTTTTTTTCATTGCATTTACATTCAGGAAAATCATGTAGGGCACAGAACTTAGGAGAAAGGAATCGATTTTATATTTAGAGTGAAATACCTGAATTTCTCTCACCAATGCTTAATAAGCATGTGCTCTGGAGGATTAGCACCGCGGAGTGATCCCCCAGGAAGTATGGCCAGTCATGTGGTTGGACTCCAGTCCTGAAGTGCCAACAAGGAGCACAGAAATGCCAGTTAAAGAGATTAGAGTAGCAACCCCCTTCTTTGCAACTGCAGGATAATGGCTTCGTCCAGGTTCCTCAGACTTTCTCCCTCCAGAGTCGAACTCTGTCAGGCTCCTTTTGTATTTAGGATCTCTTCGGGAACCAGGAAGGCCATGGTGGAGATCACTGTGGTGCAGACCCCATACTGAAACACTTCTTGGCTTCTGTTGACCACAGCTTGCAAGCAAGTGGCATGTATAGCTTTGTGTCATGCATCACTCCGCATCCAGAAGTAGTTTAAAGCCCCTCCAGCCTCACCCCACTGCCTCCCTCAGATGCTCAGTTCAGATGATGTTCAACCAGTGATGGCCAGAAAGCTGCAAAATGAACCAAATTTACAAAAAATACACTTTCCAGAGGGCCGTCTCTGTGCCCTTGCGTTACATATGGGTGATTTGGGAAGGGTGCTGGGTACGTTTTGTTTAGCCCAGCTCACTTCCCACACCATCTGTAGAGCTTCTCACAGGAGTGGGATTGAAGTGCCCTACACTCACCTGCCAGCAAGGGTCAGAGGGTCCAGATGGCTGTTTTGTTCCACCAGGGCCCCCATGAATTAATAGGCAGCTGATCTCTCTGGTGCTCAGACAAGCCCAATCCCTGCTGATCCCTGTGGGAAGAACAGGCAGGGGAGTTTTCTGCTTCCCCTGCCCTTCCCTTTTTGGGTGTTCCTGCCGAGCAAGCCATGGGGAAAGCTGGCTCTCTGTTGTGTCCAGCTTCCCTTGCAAAGGCATCATGAAGGAACTGGCAATGCACTGAACAAGAGCAGGCCTGGTGGCATGGGCTGAGGCTAGACCTTTAGAAAATAAAAATAAAATCTCACAAAAGACTCTGGGCACCAAAGTCCTGTTTAAAACCAGAGTGGATTTGGTATGTAATTACTCTTCCAAACCTGGCACAAGATCTATGCACCACAGGCCAGGCTATGCAGGATGGTGGTAAGACTACCACACACCAGGTAGTCTTAATGCTAGGAACCAGGATAACCACGGAAAAGTACTTTGCTTCAGCAGCAGCAGGACAAAAACCGAAGGAGCAGTTCTGAGACCTGAACTTGTGGCTGTAGCCCAGCCTGTGAGAATAGATGTCCCATGCATGGTTTTTGCAATGTGGACACCCCATGGGGCCAGCTCACCTGGGTCACTTGGCTAATTAGCATAAAATTTATGCCTGGGATACTTAGGAGCTTCCTTGTTGGGCGAGATCTCTGTTTTTCAGAGAGGAAAAGGGAGGAAAGAAGCTACTAGACAGCTTGGTCATAGCAGATGTCCTTCAGCCAGGGATCTCCAACTGCTGTCCAACTACCCACCCCAGTGCCCAACACTGACCCTATGATCATCATGTACAGACCTCTGAAGAACCTCCCCCAGAGCCCGCTCTGAGCCAGGCTAAGATTTCACTGACTATTCCCAGTGGAGTAAACTCTTCAACATCCCTAGGCAGTCTGCCTCAGGGCTCGCTACTTGGCAGGGTTAGAAAGTTATTTTCAATCCATGTGAATTAAAGAGAAGAGCAATAATTTAATGTGCTACAGAGAAGGTTCAATTTTAGAATTAGGAAAAGTGCCTCACAGCCTTTCAGTTATTAAAGTGTGCACGTGACTTTCCACCACCCATCTTCCTTCTAGGAAAAGCAAAATTAATTCATTAAATATGGCCTGTGGCCAAAGTCTAGTGAGTATTTCCTAATGAACAGTGATGCCCTGGCGTCTCTTAGGACACCAGTTCCTTTCCCAGGCAATGCAGATGGTTTGTGGATCATGTAGATGGTTTTAGCAGATGGATGTTTTCATCGAGGTGGTTGAAGGCACTTGGATGGCAAATGCCTACAAATTGCAGTGGGGTGGTTATCTCCGTCAAATATGTGGTATGTGAAAATGTAGAGGTGGTGCAGGCAGCCTGGTGAGGAAAAGGGGAATAACTGGAAATTCTGTTGAGCCATTACAGTCTCTGCAGGAGCTAATAGAGACAAATCTTGCCTTTCTAGCTAGCATGGGAACATCTGTGTTTCCCACTGCACCTGAGAGGCTACAGAAAATTCAGCCAGCAGGATCAGCACCAATGGCCAAGTCCCTACCTCTCTGAATGGGATGCAAGCAGTTGCTGCTGGTGGGGAAGAGAAATCACTTTCCTTGCCATGAGGAAAGTGTGTAGGGACACTGGCACGATGTCGCTGTAGTACCCGGGACGGAGAGATGCAGCACACACAAATCCAGTGAGAAAATGGAGAGAGTTTTGTTATTTACAACTTCTGCTTAGATATGCTAAAATTCCATAGGTGATTGGTCAGTGGTCACCCACCTCCTGGGGTGATTGGCTGAAGTCCTACAAGCCCAATTCCAAACACTCTCTGCCTTAAACCCAAACAGATCAGGAAAACACCAGGTGGTCAGATACTATTTACAAAAACCATCTTATTGTTTTCATAGCTTGCATGAGAAAGGAGAGATCCTCATAGAATACTGCAAGAAGCAGGGAAAACCTTCTGCTAGCAGCTTTTCAGTATCCACAGCACGGGACATTATTGTACTTTTTTTTTTTTGCAAGACTGAGTCTGTCTCTTTGGGACATCCCACCTGGAGATGATTGAGGGGAGGGTGGAAAGACTTCTCCCTCCCATTGCCCCACAAAATGTTTCCTTTTTCATGGGGGAAGCATAAAAATTAAAATCATGGCTAAAACTTGAAACAAAATTTTTAGGTTTTTATGATGAGTCCAGATCACTTTGCCGCTGTGAATGGAAGTGTCTTGTGTCCTGCAAGATTGTCCTTCATCAGCCTTCACATGTCCAGTGTCCTGTGGGAATTGTGTCTCTGAGATCAAGTGCCTTTTTCCCTGCTTTTTAAGGCATGAGTATTTTTACTATGCTGGAAAACATTCCACACCATAAATACAACAATCATTGATTGCCATGTTGCAAGGATGACTCAGAGATTAAAAGCTGCAGAAATTCAATTCTTTGAAATCATTTTTCACTCATACAAACCCAACACACTTAATTTTGGGAGCTGCGAAATGGCACCAGAGCAGCAAGCACAAACTCAGGAGCAGCGTGAGACCTTCCCATGTAAATCCCACAAAGATATAATTTGCACTACAGCTGGAGCAGAGAGAGGAAATACTCCATCCAATCCAGGTCTTAGTTTTAGGCTATGCTGGGGCACCTGGTATTTTCTTTCCTCTCTTGAAAGCAGTTTGGCTAGAAAGATGAAAATCCATCCAGCCTTGTGGTGTGCTAAGGACAGTACTCCCCATCTCCATGTGCTTTAATTCATACCACGGGATCCAAAGAGACATGTAATAAATCAGTATCAGTGTGCTTGCTGGCTTAATCCTTGGATAACTTTCTAGGACTCAGTTTACAAAATATTACTTGCATAAGTGACCTCCAGTCCCAGTCTCATTCACCATGGTGCCAGCATTAATCTGGATGTATTTAGAGGATTGTCTCTCACTGTCTGGAATTAATATTACGAAAGCACTGGGAGTTCCAGTGCTACTAGCCCTCTTCCACACCTAGGGCTGTGGAAATGCTGTGGGACTGGGACAGTCCCCGAGCTGGGTCTCTTGAGTCTGGGGGAGAGTCGTTAATTGCTGACTTCTTTTCATTTAGGTCCATTCCTGGTGATTGCTGATGTGTTTATACAGGAACCATGGTCATTCTACGACAGGTAAGTGAATCATTCCTCTCTTCAGCTTCTCTAGTTTTACTCCATCACCACAGGCACTAATAAAAATATTTTTTCAGAGGGAAAGGGTCAAGTCAGGTTATTTTTGTCCTTTCTTATTTCCCTAAAAGGACTGTTACAAGATGCAGAGATGCTCATTAGCCTTAATCCTTGATTGGCTTAGAGGAAATCATTGCTCTGTGTGTGTAGTCCAGATTAACCTCACACAATGTTCCACTTCTATTTTCTCATCTGGGATGGCCCAAAAGCTGCACGTGAATCCTGGACATGCAGAAGAATACAACAACTTACTGCCTGACTTAAAATAGTACCTGGTCAAAAATTGATTTTCAATTTCCAGGAACAGTTCTGCTTTGGTTGTGTAAAAATGGAGTCTTTTTGCACATTCAAAAGAAATTGAGGGATGGAGCACCTCTGATGTGAAGACAGGCTGAGAGAGCTGGGATTGAGAAGAAGAAGGAGAAGAGAAGGCTCCAGGGAGGCCTTGTATCACCTTGCAGTGATGCAGAAGGGGACTTGTAAAAAAGGAGAGCAACTTTTACATTGGCATGCAGTGGTGGGACTGGGGAAGTGCTTTTAAACTAACAGAGGACTAGATTAGATTAGATATTAGGAAGAAATTCTTTCCTGTGAGAGTGGAGAGGCACTGGCACAGGTTGCCCAGAGAAGCTGCCCCATCTGTGGAAGTGTTCAAGGCCAGGTTGGATGGGGCTTTGAGCAACCTGGTCTAGTGGAAGGTGTCCCTGTCTGTGGCAGGGGGTTTGGAACGAGATGATACCTAACGTCCCTTCCGACCCAAACCATTCCATGATTCTATGAATTGAAGAATTAACTGCATAGCAGGTCTCATGTAGATTCTGCAATAATTTAAGGCTTCAGATTGTAGTGTTTTCCCTTTGTCTAGGCAAAAAACAAGTCTCACTCTCAGCTTCTCATTGCCATGTCTTACTTGGGGAGGACTGGCAGTCCCACCATGTGTCGTGGCTTGGGGCTGCTGATTGAGACTCGAGCGTATTTGTCAGCACAGTCGAGCATTGACGCAATGGAGCAAATCTACCCAGCAATTTTGATTGAATTCTGTGTCTTGCTTGGTAAATCTGCTTTTGTCCAGCAGAAAGCACTGGACCTTTGAAGGAACTCACATGGTTTCAGTTGATAGCAGTGACACAAAGAGCTGAGGATAGCTTTGAGTGGAAGGAACGCCAGAGATCTTGTGGAGCAACTGAAATGCTTTTTGTAGCTTTTCCCCAGCCTGCCGGAACCTGGGCCCAACAAAAACAGGCTGCACTTTGGTAGGGGCATGTGGACGCTTGGTCCTCCTTCCAAAGGCTCCAAGGCATTGGCCCCATGCACAGACTGCCTGATGCAGTTTATGATGCCAATATAAATGGGTGTGGAAATTAAAACATATTAGGTTAAAAGGTCAGAATAGCAGTTGAGAAATACCCTGTAACAACTCTGTCTAGGATGGTATCACTCCAGGCTGCCTGTCATGTCTCTCTGCTGGGGGATACCCCTCTGTGGTTCAGCTACTGGCTCACAGTCTTCTGTACCAGTCTGAATTCACCCTCTGCAGAGCTTTAATCAAATTGAGCACTTTCCTCATTATCTAAAAACAAACTGTCCTGTCTAGGCAAGGCTGCAGCATGCTTTTGAATAATCTTGGGCACTCTCCCTGTGGGTTCAGATGCCAAGCAGTTGCTCACAAATAATAGGGAAATAGGTTTCTGTTGAATTTGTTGCTTACTGCAAACGTCTGCAGCACGGATAAGGTGAGCAAGGACCCCTCCGTAATGAATTAACGTTACCCAGTTGTTAGCAGGTACAGGCCCTTTCTGAAGTCACTTCACACCAGTTTGTCCCATCTAAAGGTCCTTTCTGAGTCGCACAGGAAACACTTGGCTCTCTGTTGCCCAAAAGACTGCTGTTTATGTGATGCTTAATTGCAGATAGCAGCAATATTTGTATTTCGCCTCCTTCAGTTTTGCTGTAAGGTTTTGGATATACATCTATGGTGTTAATGACCTGTGTGACTTTCCAAGGAGCTTTCTCTCTGTCTTTTTTTTTTTTTTTGCTCATTCTTGAATGTGCACAACATGCTTACAGTCCTGCCATCATACCACTTTTTCCCTGAAAACTTCCTCCGACAAGGTCAAACAAAACTGCAAATCATCACCTGGGATAGATGAGCACAGAGCTTTTGGCCCTTACGGCTTGGTTTCCCTGTCCTTATCCAGCTCTAAATCCAGGAATTCAGAAGATGAGCCTGTGGCATTGCTTCCCTTCCATTCTCCCATGAAAACAGTTCATACCAGGATCTCCCTTAGGGAGAACTGAGCACCGAGGCAGTGCACAGCTCCAGCGAGGAGGAGAAAGCACACAGAGCTTTCTGCCTGCCCTGTGCTTTCTACCCAGTAACCCAAAAGAAAAGCCAGTATTGTTCCCCAGCAGGGGCCTGCAGGGAGCCAAACTTATCAGCTTTAGTCACTAGCAAATTACTAGTGGCAAGTTCATTTCCATGCACAAAGAAAGGGAAGATGGAAAAGGAGGGCTTCCTGAATTCCTGCCTTGGCAGCCTGACAAGTTGGTTTGGCTCCACAGCACAGCAGCAGCTCGTTCAGGCATGTTCCCTCTTTACTTAAAGAGACATTTTTGGAGCTGGAGTGGAGACAGGGAGGGTGTGGTGGTCCTGCCCACAGCTGACCACACAGCCTGGCCAGGAAGAGGGCTTTCCTGGTGGCAAATGGCAACAGACTGCTGCTTGCTGCATGGCCCTTTTTGCGAGATCTGTCTTCTCGCTCTTGTAGGCAACCCTCAAATAAACCAGTCTTAAATCCAAGGTGCTGCAAATCTGCTGTTGCTGGGCCAGCCCAACATAAATCAAACCCACTTATCTGCTGGGGAATAAAACATGCTGCAAAATTTAAGTGTTTCGTGGAAGACTGAGTTCAGCATCAGGAATTGGACTGGATGATCCTCATGCATCCCTTCCAACCTAGGATATTCTATGATCGTGCAAATCTCCTCCATTAAGCTAGACCTTTCAGATTATTGTATCTGTGTTACTGTGGTCGCCTGACCATGTCTGGACCACATGAGGAGCATCACTGCTGTTGCAGGTTTCTCCCGTTCTTAAGTGTCCCCCTAACTTGCTCCCGCAGTTACAAGGAGAAGGTTGGAAATAAGAGTTAAAAGAAACAGTGGAGACCTAATCCAAGCAGATAAAGGAAACCAAAGTTCAGCCAGATATTAAGGTCCTGAGGGATCAAGCACAGTGGATGCCTCACACTATAAAGCTCTTTTTAGTTCAGCAGCAAAACAAGGAAGTTGTTCCAACTATTTTGAAACTTTGCAGGGGCCAAGGCTTGGTCAGAGACTTTGGCTCTGCTCTCCTAGCTTGTCAGAGATGCTGGGGAGGTGACTCTTGGGGGCAATGCCAAAATCTCGCAGTTTCCTTTCCATTATCCACTCTGCAATTCCTGTGACATCTCTGGGATTTCTTTGAATGTAAAGTCCCCAGTACAGCTTCAGCTTTAAACCCCACAAGGCCAACGTGAGTAAGACAGTCCTTGATGCCTTCATGTCTCTGGTTTTTGAGGATATTTGTAGCCTTCTGCTCTTGTGCCAGCAATGGCCTTTAGATAAAATTGTCCTTTCTTTTTCTTACCATTTCTCAGTGCTTGTATGCAGAGTTATAGTTTTCCTTCGTAACCTTGGAGTTGACCAAAATCCTACAAAACCCTTTTTTCCCACCTCTTGTTAAACAAGCTCTGCAGTCCTCTTGTGATGGCAGCATCCTTCACTACACCAGCTTAATTTCTTCTTGTTAAGACCAGAATTGCGCATTGCAATGCAGGTGAAGGGGATTTGTGCAGTTTGTAAATGAGCAGAAATAGATTTTGTGACTGCCAATGTTTACAGAGTCTCAGTTTAATGCTCCAGGAGGTGTTTTCCTGTGCTGGGGGTAAGAATAGCAGAGACCAGGTTTTGAAATCTTTCAGTCCATTCACAGACATCTCCCACTTGGGCTGTGTGAGCACTGGCTTTACCTGGAGCTGACGTACACAGTTTTAAGCTCACATTCAGCTTTGCCAAGTGATTCATTGTGCTGTATATTTTGCTAGCAAGAAGGAAGGGGTGGGGGAGAAAAACAATGTTATTGTAGGTCTTCTTGGGGCTCATCTGTAATCATGTTATTATAAAAAGCAAAGTGTAACTCTGCTGTTTGGATTCTCTTTCTCATAAACACTGAATAATTTAGGTCTTCTCCCATTTATGCCTTGTATCTGTCTGATCTATGAGTCTGAGGCTTCCCTGGATAGCTGTAATGCAGCAGTGAAAAGTCCAGCACAAGCCAACCAAAGGGCACATTTGCATATAGATTGAAACATGAATCGTTGGGAGCCATTCATTAGTTGCAGTGCTCAAGACATTTGGCATTTTAACAGCTCTTTGCATCAAATCCTTTCCATCACATTTATGGGACAATTAAAGTGCTGGGGTTGCTGTGTGCAGAAAAGGAAGCTGCAGGCTAGGGAGATGTTCTTGCTGTGCTATGGCTGTGGAATATAAATTGTGTGATGTCAAATAAAGGTAGAGCAAGCAAACTCAGCCCTGGTGTGGAGATACCCTCTGGGAGAGCCTGTCTGAAATCCACTCATTCCTGCTTCTTGGTACCTCAGACAAACCCCCGGGATCCATCTTCCCTGAAGGGCATGCACTGAAACCTTCATCTGTTTGAATTCAGGACAGAGAAGGCTTGGAGTGAGAGTTGTTATATGTGGGGCTGAGTTTAATACTGCTTTTTTAAGAGGCGGTAACAAAACACCCAGCCAATAGGGCATTCATTTGAGGGTATAGGAAACTTCAAAGGACTCAGTAACAAATTTTACCTTGACTTCATCTTGGAGCCACATGTTTCCCCAGGGAGAGCTCTTGCAGAGCAGCTCATATATCATCTTGCCTTGCTTGATAGTTACTTTTCCATGACTGTCAGAGCCCTTAAAGATGCATTTAACTTGCTGAGACCTGTCATCTGGAGCAAGAAAAGAGAAATTCAATTCCTCAAACTGTCTCTTTCTCTTAAACCCTTCAGCTCATCATAGCCTCAAGTTGTGCCAGGGGAGTTGAGATTGGATATTAGGAAAAAAATTCTCCACCAAAAGGATGGTCAGGCACTGGAATAGGCTGCCCAGGGCAGTGGTGGAGTCATCATCCCTAGAGGTATTTAAAAAGATGTGTAGATGTGGCACTGGGGGATGTGGTTTAGAGTGTTAGGTTAACTTTTGGAGTTGATGATCTTAAGGGTACTTTCCAGCCTAAATGATCATTCTATGATTCTATAACCTGGCCCTAAAGAAGTCTCACTGTATTTACATGCCTTCTGTAAAAAAACCACTCCTGTCATGGATCTTGAACCTCATATGGCCACTCTGCACCAGCTGGTGAAGCTGGGGGCTGCTGGCCCATCTATCAACCCCTTTTTCAGGAGCAAGGTTCAGGGAGGGAGATCAGAAATCCTTCATTCCCATCCACCCCACATCTTACTGTGCTGCTAGGGATCAACACAAGTGTTGATTTCCCTTGGTCATCCAGCCGTGGAGCTTCTGATTACTGATCATAATGGGGAGGGCATCTTCATCCCAGCTGTGCAAACAGCAGAGCAAAGGAGCTCCTGTCCCATCCCATCCCATCCCATNCCATCCCCATCCCCATCCCCATGCCCTCATACCCACCTGCCTCTGTCTACCCTCCACTCTGTCCCAGATGTGTGAGACAGCTGTTAGCTGGACCATCTTGGTCCATAATTTCGCCAAAATCGTATTATTCACATGTACTTTTTAAAATCTTTTACATGAGTTTTGATTTTTTTTCCTGTTATTTTTCCTTGGGTCAGTTCTCAGATGGGATATATAGGGACTGACGATTGGAGGGATTTGAGTAAAAGGTAGACATTTAAGCCAACATGTCTGCTGTAAGGAGTGTTTGTGGTGGGGCATCCGCAGTGGAGCGTGGGACCATGCTTGCCATCTGCTCCTTGTACAAGTGGCTGTGTTGTGCAGCAGGGTGGTGTCTCTCCCTGGTCAAGGTGACCTTCCTCTTCATCAAATTCCTCTTGAAGATTGGAAAACAGCCGGGCATTAGAAAGAGAACCCTCAACATTTCATGGATTTGGGGTTACAGACACTTCTGTGGAATGACTCTGATGTACACTAGTGAAAGATTTGGTTTTTATGGTGTAAAATTCATTCTCTTTCCAAGGCACAGCATCATTTGCTAGCACAGAGTAGACTTGACAGCAATTTTCCTAAAGAAACCCACTTAGCTCTGGCTTTTGCAGTCAGGTTCAAGAGACTGAGTGCATCTCCTGGGGCCCAGGGGAAGAAAAGCAATCACAGACCTTTTCAAATAGCACAAATTGAAAAATGGCATTTCTTTCTCAGGCAAAAGTTGAGATGGGGGTATAGAGAATTTCTGTTGAGATGACATTTCCTGGTCAATAAATAAAACAGTTCCATTGAAATGAAAAGCTGAACTTGGAGACAGAATTCCAATAAGAACATCAAAATGATGCTTTCCATGTCAGTGTTTAGCAAAATTCAGGTGTTTTCACTAAAAAAGTGTTTGTTTATGTTTTTTCTGTTGCTTTACAAGTTTTGGTGAAATGTCAATCTCTAAGGAAAATTTATAGTGAGAGTTTTTGAAGAGTAAATCTGTTCTGAGTTGGTTAGCCAAATAGCCAATATAGCCAAAATAGTAGCGTAGTTTAGATGTTTGCTCAAATACACATAAAGAGACTTCTGAAAAAGAAATCAAAATCTATTTAAGAACAAAGAAAATTCAATACTGGAAGTGAAATAACCTGAGATGGGCCAGTGAGCCAGCTGTCACTTTAGATGCTTCTACTGGAGCTTGCGACAATGGGGAAATGAGCTGAGTGAGTGTGGACTGGGACTTGGGAATCTGTGTTCTGATACCTTAGCATTTCCATTTTGCTGCTCCTGGGTATATTTACAGATACTGCTCTAGTGGTCAGCAGTACTGGCCAGCTCATGCAGGGGTTGTGCATCAGTGCTGCAGTGTAAGGAAACTGCCTTTTCCCTGTTGGCCACACCCTCATGGATAAGTTTTACAAAAATGGGAAGGTGATAGGGTGGTGGATCAGTCCTCTTCTTCTCTCCTTCACAAATCAGCCCTGTCTGGGAGGTGGCACAAGGGAGGTGGCATTGGCAAATTAAACCAGCTACTTTCTTGCACTGGGAAAAGGTCAATTTAAAAAGTTTACAAGGATTTCATCCTCTTTTAGGCAATTTTGTGAAAGGAGAAAACTTCACCTGCTATAAATTATAAGGACTTCTGTTCCTGAACAGGAACTATTATAAAATTTTGAAGAGAGTTACAGTGGGCTGGAGTTGGGAATATATATCAAATGCTCAGATTTGTTCAGACCCAGGTCTGTCCCACTTGGCATTCTGTATCCAAAATGACTGTTGGTGAACACCAAGGGGCTGGTAAGCATACAGTGTTATGTCCTCAAAATATTTTCATATCCTCCCACTAATTTCCTGGCCTTCACCTATGACTTTTCAGCTTGGTTATTCCCAAAGGCTGATGTGATTTATTTAGTCAGCAGCCCCTAATGCATCTCCCTTTCAAGCACTTGCCCAGCTTCCTTACTTCTCATCCACCTTCATGTCTGTTTTCTGAACCTACTCACCACTGAGTTTGATATCCCCTTAATTTTGGACCAGAAGAGTATTTTAAAGAAGTAGCTCATCCAACCTGTCCTGCTCTGCCCTAGGCAACCTCATGGGCCACTGGAGAAATCAAGATGCTACGTACCATAGATGGTCCTTTGGTGTGCCTTAACTTTGCACACCCATTTGCATGTCCTGCCTGAGGCGATCCCACTTGCATCCTGATAGTATTGCTCCCTCCCAACTCTTCTAGCAAGAAGCAGATGTCCTCCATCCTTTCCCCAGAGCCAGTTATGCAGAACCCAGGAGAGGAAGAGGTTGGCTTATCTTGCATGCTGAAGAAAGAACCAAATGCTGCTTGGTTTTAAGATTAGGAAAAACACCTGTCTGGGACAGTGATTTGCCCACCATGACTCAGAAGTCTTTTGTGCAGCCCGTGCAGATGCAATGTGAGCAATTTATGGGCATCCCCTACCACCCAGCCAGGCGTTTTATTGCTGGCAAATGACTCTTAAGGTCACACACTGCATTTTCATGATCTACAAATCACTTTGTGAGGGCATTTTACTGCCCCTTTACCCCATAAAATCACCAGATTCGGTGTGAGACAAACAGGCAGTCTTTCCAATTACGTAGATGCTGGAAATTAAACAACATTTGCATCCAGAAAAATGCAGTGAGGGCATTAACCATATTTCCATGCTGATACTGTCAGCTAATTCCTTACAGAAACATAGGATTAACAATTATATCTATATGATAATACTCTTGCGGTCTCAAAATTAAGGCTGTATGGCAATTACTGAATTTTATATTGAAAACTATACTTTCTCAAAGCAAGTATAAAATTGATGAGTGTTATTCACATGAATTAATTTCCCTTCACATGATTTGGGTTTGCACATGAGTACCCATTAGCTGCCAGGTTCTTAGCAAGCTTCTATGCCATGCTAGGCTCCCTGAAAACCCCCCAGCCAAACCAAAATTTTGGTTCCAGGAGTAACATTTAATAAGTGTATTATAGTAACATTAGTAAGTAACAGAACTTATTTGTAATGCAGCCNGCTGCCAGGTTCTTAGCAAGCTTCTATGCCATGCTAGGCTCCCTGAAAACCCCCCAGCAAAACCAAAATTTTGGTTCTAGGAGTAACATTTAATAAGTATATTAAAGTAACATTTAATAAGTGTATTATAGTAACATTAGTAAGTAACAGAACTTATTTGTAATGCAAGGTGATACAAGGCCTCCCTGGAGCNAAAGCAAGTATAAAATTGATGAGTGTTATTCACATGAATTAATTTCCCTTCACATGATTTGGGTTTGCACATGAGTACCCATTAGCTGCCAGGTTCTTAGCAAGCTTCTATGCCATGCTAGGCTCCCTGAAAACCCCCCAGCCAAACCAAAATTTTGGTTCCAGGAGTAACATTTAATAAGTGTATTATAGTAACATTAGTAAGTAACAGAACTTATTTGTAATGCAGCCCTTCTCAAAATGGGTTTTGGAGGCCATATCCCCCTCGTGCAGCATACGCAGAATGGACTGTCCATGTAATAAAATATCCATGAGGAATATAAGATGTACCAAGAATACAGGAACTATTTGCTGTGCCAGAATGCCAACCTTTTTTCTTTTATGGTTTCATTCTTCTAGCTACTAGAGTTCAGGATGTCCGTATGAAAGTCTTATCCCACTGGCAATCTTACCAGCCACCATTACTTAAAAATTTCTTGTAACAAACAGGTCCAACTTCCTTTTCCAAACTGTGACTATTGCTTTGTTTGCAGTGGCTGGGGATTATTTGGTGGGACTTGGATTTTGGCACAGGTTTCTGGGTTCACGTGTGTAAAAAGGACTGATGTCTGGTTCATGGTCACTTTCTGGAGGCCAGGTCTCTTCAATGTGTGCCCAGCAAGCCCTAAACCATTAGCCCAAGCTCACAGTTGGAAGGCATCCACAGTGCACATCTGTGTGTGTCCTGATCCAACAAGTTGACTGTCTTGGCCGGGTCTGGTAACTGCAGGTGTGATTTGAACAGTGAAGGTTGTCCCTGTCATCTTGTGCCAGCCCAAAAACTCCACCTCTGTTTGCAGCATCTTGGGTTTGACTGGCACACCTTGTCAATTGGTCCCCTCAGACCCTTAATAAACCAGGTTGTCCTCTGTGGTTCCTACGTTATTCCAGAGCCTTCTGGAATTTTATATTCTATTAGCATCAAAGTTTGATTAAAACCCATGGAGAAATCATCAGAAACAAGTCTCCTGATGCATTTGGTAATTCCAGAGAATTACAGCAGATGGGGCTGGTATTGTGCTGTGCAACTCTGTGGCTGGTTCACCTCCTTCTTTGCAGGGACCCACCACCAGCACTTTGGGAAGTTTTTCCAATACTGCAGGCAGAGGGATTGAAGAATCCAGGCAAGTGGTTGGAATTAGCAGCCTGCTCTGAGTTTCCTTTTCAAGGTGATCTTGTATGGAGGCAACTCTGGAGTCTTCAAAATCACAAAGCAAGCAATGAAATACAGATTATTTTTCTGGGTTTTGATAAGTACTTGCAGGATTCTTTTGTTTTCTATTTCATTATGAAAAAAGAATCATGTGCTTCACATTCTCAAGACTTTTTTCATAGAATCATAGTATCATAGAATGGTTTGGCTTGGAACAAACCCCACACACCATCTCATTACAATCCCCTGCAATGGGCAGGGACACCTTCCACTAGATCAGGTTGCTCAAAGCCCCACCCAGCCTGGCCTTGAACACTTCTGGGTTTGGGACTGCCACACCTTCACTGGGCAACCTCTTCCAGTGCCTCACCACCCTCACTGTGAAGAATTTCTTCCTGATATCTAATCTAAACCCGCCTTCTGTCAGTTCCTACATGCTCTTTTCCAAAGTCTCTTTCCATCTCTTTTATAGTCCCTTTAGGTACTGAAAGGTCACAATAAGGTCACCTGGGAGCTTTCCCTTCCCCAGGCAGAACAATAGCAAAACCCAGGTTTTTAACATCCTGGAGGGTCTTTTCTCCTTTTGCAAGGATGCTACTTGCACTGCAGCATCTCTGCACCCTTGCTGCTGGCACCTAAGGAACGAAGACCAGACCTGAGATGTTTTGAATGGCATCACAAGCATTGCCAGCACGGTTTGTTTGTTTTCAGTTTTGCTTTCTCCTGCCATCCATTCCTCTCAGGGGTTGGCTTTTCAAACCCTTTTTCAAACCTGGAGTAGTCAGCTTCTCCCTTCCGCAGCCATATCAAAAGTTCCCTCAGGATGCTACTGACTGAGCTGCAAACTAACCTCCCTCCAGAACCCCTCACTCTCCTCAGTAATCACCGCAACCCTCAGTGGGTAAGTGCAAAAAGGACAGATCTGCTCAGATCTGGTGTGGCAATGAAGGAAAAGTAGCATTACTCCCCTTTCATTCAATATTTCCAAATATGAGATATCCTATTTAAGTAGTAGGGCTTGTCTGGACAGATCAGTGTAATTTTGGCTAATGCAGACCCTTAGCACAGACATCTTTCTGCTGAGGAAATTGCATTTACAGGAGCATAGACTACTACTGCATAGGAAAATAATGTATTTGCAGTACGATTAAGCACTTCATTGTACTAAGTCTGCGTCTTTGTTTATGCAGGAATTGCTGTGCAGATTACAGTAGTCCCACATCTATTTGGTACACAGGAACTAATCGCAGACCAGGTTTCAGTGAGGTGGTGAGAAGGCAGGGAGGAGCAAAGGAGAGCCTGAAGTAAAGAAATTAAGCAGAAAGCATCTTCCCACAGCATGGAAGATAAAGCTAAAATTCTGAAAGAGAATTTGACAGGTTGCATGCAGAAAGTAAAAGATATTTTTATCTCAGATGGTGGAAAAATATTCTATGTTTCTGAAGGAATAAAATCAGCCAAAACAATTAAATTCATGTGGTTGTTTTTAGGCTTCTTTGAGCAGCCTGCATGAGCCAGGATTAGAAACATCCCTTCCAATTTACATGTCTGTGTATCATCTTCTTTTTTTAATATTTTTTTCCCCTTAATCAGTACTGTACAATATAATCCAAACTGTCCTTTCTGTGAATCATTGTGATCTTGAAAAGGCTGTATGCCTCAGAGGCAGAAAAATGTTTTGCAGACATACCTATTTACCTCCATCTGTCACATAGTTCTGTAGCTCTCATGCTCATCAGCTGGGATTCTGCTTTCATGAATCAAATCAAACAGTTCTCTGCCTTCACCCAGGGAATAAAGCTGATCTGTGAGTGTGGCAGAGCCTCCACCAGCTCCGCTCAGTGATGCCACTGCAGGTACCTCACAGGCAGCAGCTCCACTCCCCCCGGCCGTGCTGCCAGGTCTGTGTTCTTGCTGCTCTCCCTGCTCCTGCACTGGGGCTGTGCTGTTTGCCTGGGGAGCCAGTTCAGGGACTAAACCAGCAAAACACTTTGCAGAAACACGTTCAAATGTTGCTGCTGGGTTAAATGCCCTGAGCTAGTTCACTGGGGATCAAATCAAAGAAAAAAAATCACGGATTCTTTCAGGCTGATCTGGTCCAGTCCCCCTGCAATGAGCACGGACATCTTCAATTGTATCGTGTTGCACAGAGCCCTGTCCAACGTGATCTTGAAAGCTTCCAGGGGTGGAGCATCCACCACCTCTCTGGACAACCTGTACCAGTGTTTCACCACACTCACTGTAAATTAACTTCTGCCTAACATCTAATCTAAATCTCTCTTCTTTTTGTTTAAAACCATTACCCCCTTTTCCTGCTAAAAAGTTTGTTCCCAGCTTTATTGTAGCCTAAAGCAACCCTACTTCAGCTTGAAGCCATTTACCCTTGTCATATCACTATATGCCCTTGTCAAAAGTCCCATTCCAGCTTTTTCTTGGATCTTCTTTAGGTACTGTAAGAGGCTCTAAGGTCTTCCTGGAACCTTCTCTTCTCCAGACTGAACACCCCAACTCTCTCAGTTTGCTCTCATAGCAGAGGTGCTCCAGCCTTCTGAGCATTGTTATGGCCTGCTCCGGACTCACTCCAACAGGAGCATGTCCTTCTTATGTTGGAGGCCCCAGAGCAGGTGGGGTCTCACCAGAATGGACATGGGGGAAAAAATCCCCTCCCTTGGCCTGCTGGCCACACTGCAGTTGGCATTCTGGGCTGCCAGTGCACAAATTTGGGTCATGTCCAGTTTCTCATCCACCCTGTCCTTCTCATCAGGGTTGCTCTCAATCCCTTTATCCCTCGGCCTGTATGGGCACTGGGGGTTACTCTGACCCAGGTGCAGGACCTTGCACTTGGCCTTGTTGAACCTCATGAGGTTCCCATATGCGCACTCCTCCAGCTTGTCCCTCTGGTGGCTCATCCTTAAGGTGTACCTACTGCACTACAGAGCTTGGTACCATCAAAGGGATGTGAACAGACAGCTGAGCTGTCCAGCCTTAGGGACCTGTTGGAACCCTTCCAAACTAGGTTTAGAGAAGGAGATGGCATTCCCTTGGTACCATCTTCCTAAAATTTGGCATACAGAACAACATTCAGTTACAGAAAAATATCCAAAGTAATTAATTCTGGATGGGTAAGGGCAAGAAGTTCCCATCATGCCTGCTATTGCAAACTAAGGAAGATTTAGCTGCACCCTTGGTTCTCTGGGGGTATGGGGGTGACTGCTCCTGGCAGATTTAGAGTGGATCTGAAAGTTCCCAGAGTGGTATGTGGCAACCTCTTACTTCTAGAACCTGAAGGAATATGTCTTGGTCAAACAGTACTGAATTACGTGCTCCCATCCTAAAGTGCTCCCCCTCTGATGCCTCCTGGTTTTATTTTCTCTCAATCCGGATTTCCAGATTTGTACTTCTTAGGATTGCTCTGTTGTCTTCATTTGGATTTCTTCCATTTGCATTTAGTACAGGACCCAGCCATGGGGCTAAAAGGCTCAGTCTTCATTTCCTGTTCCACTTCTGCATCTTAGCAGATTTTTCAATCACATCCCAAGCAGCATCCATCAGCTTTTTTGTGCGAGACCTGATACACAGGGCTCTGGCACGGCATTTGGTTGGGTGACACCCGGGGACAGTCTCATCTGCTTGTAGCATCAACAGATTGCTGGATTCTCGACTTCACCTGTGACAGTAATGCCGTAGGAGTCACGGATTAAATCTTCTATCTCCGTGTTTGTCTGCATGCTTAAAATCCACTCCTGAGCCAAGAGGTCCCAAGCAGTCAACAACAAGCTCCTTGCCAAAAGCCGGGAAAGAGGTCAGGCATCACTGGGAGCTGAGCCTCCTTACACCACACTAGATCACGCCCTTGTAAATCCGACTAAATCCATCGTTTTTGCTCCCAAAGCCTTTGACTATCCCTCAGCACCAAAAGGGAAAATGTTGGGATGAGTGCCACATTTGTGGGAGGTTTTTTTCACTCCTGTCATTATCAGAGTTACAGGGCGAGTAAGCAGTGCATCGATTCTTGAATTATTTAACAACTCCTCTTGCATCTCTCCCTTTGCTTTGGGAAGCCTTTGTGTGTAGCTCGTTACCTGGGCTGACAGCTGGTGCCTGATGTGCTACAGGAAATCGTGAAAAGAATCTTCTGTGAAACAGGAAAATTATTACTGTTACCAACTACCAGCATGTGCGCTTCTCCTCTACGTTATCATTTGTTATCAAGCAGAAATGCAAGCTTTTTCTTCCTTTCTGCCTCTTCCTGATGATAGTGGCAAATGCACGACTAAAGATGAGTGCAAAGAATAGCAATGAGCAGTCCTGCTTCTCCCTTGGGTTGCACAGCTGTGAATCCAGGAGGAGCTCCATTAGAGTGAGCAGGGTACACCTGTGTAATTGAGAGCTGAACTGAATCAGACAGGTGATATCTAAAGGTGATGATAGGTGTTTTTAGTAGAGCACAGACATTGTACTGCCTGAAGGATTCAGGTAGCTGCTGCAAGTCTTAACTGGCAGAATAAGCTGCAGTGCACCAGTACATTTGGATTTCAGTCTGCTCTCTAAATCACACTGAAATTTGGAGCTGGGGGAGCACCCTATGTTTGCACTGGTGTCATGTGCACGGATTTTCATTCTTCAAAGATGTGCAGGAAGGGAGTAAAGGACTCATCTCTGGAAACCTGGGTGTGGGGTTGTGTCTGTTTCCATAAAAAAACCTCCAACAAACACCTGCACAAACATATTGGTTCACATCAGTTGTCAGAGGTATGGCCCACAGATAACATTTGGTCCACAAAGTGCATCAACAGCCATTCTGCAGGATATCATCTTTCTTACTTTAGAAAAGCAAGTTTTAGTGCTGCAGGGATAATTGGTGGAGCACTGCTGGCCTGAGACCACAGACAGCCTCTGCTAACCACTGATTTTTCTGTATCTTTCGGCAGTTTACCTGATTATCAGCCCTTAGGGATTTTCAGTATCCATGCAATGTGCAGGAGCCACCTTAGCTAGCCTTGGACACATGTACTGTAGTTTTGTAGCTCCAAACTGTCCTCTTCACACACTCCTTTAGGTCAGCATCATCTGGCCTAATTTAATTACCTGCTTTGGTGACCATAGAAGTGCCTCCTTTTTTCCCCTTGAGTGTAGAATGGGCTAAGGTAGGCTAGGATATTTCATTTGAAAGGGATGATCATCTAGCAAAGGCCTGGATGTCTTGCTCAGAGGTTAACACTGGGTTAGCTGAGTTGTACCTGACCTTTTGTCACTGAATAACTCAGCTTTTCAGTGCTGGCTGCAAAATAATTGATTCAGGAACACTTCTTCAGCCCTGGTAGTGTCTGATGCATTTTCTTTGGGAATGAAGAACAGGCTGGGGCAAAGAAACCCAAGCTTTCATTAAATTAGGTGGTTCACCTGCTGTGAGGGTGCTTCCTGCAGGTGGAATTTCCCTTCTTTCTCCAGCAGTAAGGTCCATGCCACTGCAATAACACCTAATGGGAACTCGGGCCTCAGCAGCAGCATACACTTATTGCCTGTGTCACATCAATTCTTTAGGATAAACATTTACCCCTTACTATGAACATGCACAAGGCGTGTCACAGCAGGACCTTGATCTCAGCTGTGCCTGCTGCTGCAGAGGTGTAGTAAATCATCAGAGCAGGGTCCAGCATGGCTCTTCTGGCTCATACTTCTGTCTCTGCAGGGAAGGCTCTAATGTTACCCCAGGGAGCTGTAATCTAAACCGGATGGCATTGCTGACAGGCTGCCAGCCAGCTAAAGGTTTATTTTCCTCCACGGTGGCCCTCCCCTTATTGTACTAAGTGTGTTTATTTGTTTCCCACATAAGGCATAGCACATTCCCTCAGAAAAAGCAGGCTGATAGGAGGCTTAGTGCTGTTGCTCTGCCCCTGGATGCATAGAGAAGGGAGGCTGGTTTCCCAGCCTGGCCATCTCTTCCAGGGAATGGGGTTTCTCGTTTCCAGGAGGCAGCAGGCTCGGGTCAGTCAGACAGACCTTGCAGCAAATGCCGGGTGTCTCTGGCTGACATGTGTGACTCTGCCCAAGAGTCCCCAGAAAATCTCCTGCTAGCTAGCAGAGGAGCGATGCAAAAAATGTAGTGTGAATGTGTGAAATTACAGATCTTCACAGCCGCAGTGCCAGGAGAAAAAGAAGCACACTCATATAATAGGACTGCAGAGGCTGGATTCAGCCCTCTAGGGTACCATCTGTCTTTCGGGTCCTCTTCCAAGGATAACCTAGGGCAAATCATTGCAGTCCTCTGCTCCTTAGCTTACTCTTTGGCAGCACACCGGGATACACAGCCTCAGAAATACGGTACAGGGTATGGCTGAGCAATGCTGGTATTGTCTGCTCCAGTGCAAGGTGAGATAAATATTCCAGCTCCTCTCTTGGATCTGCTGCTCCCACACTGCTTCAGTTTCTGTGGCACGGCAGTGAGGAAGGGTGTTCTGGTGGAAAAGAGCCTCTGTAGGACCCCAGTCAAATCCAAAGAGCCCATCCTAGGGGTCCCTTTATATATATTTAATCAGTCCTTCCTTCCACGTGGATCCTCTCATTGTTTTTTAGCTTTGATTTGACATCTATCTTCTACTTTCTAGGGGAGCAAAACTGTGTTTTACAGCACTGTGTGTTCAGGTCATGCTGGAGGCAGACATCTCTCTTGGGATTGCTACATTCACTCTATCCCCTTCTCCCTGCATTGCTATCATGCCTCGTGTACATTTTTACTTACTTCTTTGGTGGGCATCCATCTAATTAATCGCCACCTTGCTTTTTATCCATGAGACATGATCTCTGCCTTACTTTCCCTGCACAGCTACAAGAATTATACACCTTACTGTTCCGGGACTTTGTCATGCAGCTTAAACCTACAACATCGCCTGCCCTTTGGGCAAGGGTTGCCTCGCTGTTGTCACTGCTGCTCATGGATGAGCAGAACTAGCTCCTTCTGAGTTTAATGTACCCATCATCTGCTGTTGTCCTTGGAGACTATGTCCCGTGAAGGGTACCTGTGAAGCCTTCCTTTATCTAGAAAGCTTTCCTCCAAGTATATAAAATCACAGAATCGTTAAGGTTGGAAAAGAACTCTGAGATCATCAAATCCAACCATGAACATAATGCTGCCAGGCCTACCAATAAGCCGTGTCCCTGTGTTGGGCTCTTCATGGGCAAATAGATTCAAAACTCCATGGAATCAAGGCACCATCAGAGCTTTGCTTTAAAACAGTGATAAATGAGAATGTCTTGCCAGCTGCACTGTTACCTAGTCATGCATTGCTGTGGTCTGTATAAATGGCACTGCTTTAGATTCAAAATTTTAATGGAAGAAATTGGGGCCCAGCTGTAGTGGTCTGAAATTCTCTAAATGACCAGGAAATCCTTTCTTAGATGAAAATGAGAAATTTAAAGTGTATCTAAGAGAGGACAAGAAGAAACCAAATCTGACATGACTGTAAAATGCCTTGTGCTCTTCTGGTTGGGCCAGTGGTCCTGATTAGTCCTTCCTAGAACAGTCCTCCCTGTAGAGAAGGAGTGATTGCAGAAATGGGTCTGTGGAGATGGCAGGTGTAGAGTCAGTGCAACCCCATTATCTCCACGGTCCTTGTATTGAGCCCACTTCCATCCGCAGCACAGGCTCTCCTCTCACCTATAGGCACAGAGGCCGTGCTGCGCTGAACACCTTCCACTCAATTATTTAAAATTCAGTTGCTATGGATCTACTCAAGGCGATCAGTTTAAAGAAAATGCAGATGGCCTCTGGTTTTGAGTTCCCGCTGCGCTTTGGTTAATTTGGTATGTAAAGGTATTAGGTTAATTAAATGCCATGTGTTGCATGGGGACTGACTGCATTTGTGGATTAATAAGTGTCCCAGAGTGTTCTGTGCTGAAAGTCCTCAAGCTGGCAGACGGTTATTTCACTAAGAAAGGAAGGTAACGGAGAGGAGTCCTGGGGAAATGAAGAGGTTTCCTGTTAATCCTGCAGTTGTTTTTCCAGAACGGGTAGTTGCAGTGTCCTTCAGGTCCCTGACCGAGTTATCAGCCCTTGCTGGAGAGACTGGAAGATTTTAAGTGAAGAGAAACAAAGTTGTACAGTTTGCTTTGAGATTGCCACAGGTCATATACAGTGAGCGTGTCAGCTGGCCAGGGGAGGACCATGGCTGGTGCGTGGAAATTTTCCTGCTAGGAGAAGATCTTTACCAAGAGCCATATTGTGAATCAGGTCAGAGGGTGTCCTGTGAGCAGCTGGCATGGTCACGCTGCAGGTCTAGAGCAAACCGGCCTCCGCATTCTGGCATTCATGGTGGAATACATGTAGAAAGCAGAGACAGGGACAAATACCACTGCAAAGTTTTGGAGATGTTGAAGAAGAAGAAAGTCGTTTTCATGCAGCCGTGCCCTGAGGTGGTGGAAGATCAGGAGAGAGACCAGGGCAGATGGACACTACTTCGCAATGTCAACCAGGTCCTGAAGCCCACGACCATTTTAGCGGTAAGATAGGGGGTCCCAAGCCCTGAGCATGGCTGAAAGCTTTCAGGCTGCTTTGAAATCTGTCTTGCTCTTGATGGGATCCTTGTACTGCTTACGCCAGCTTCTCTCACCTTCCTCTTTTGTCCCCCCCACCAAGCACTGTAGCTCCCCTGCAGTGCAACCTTCTTGCTCTTCACATTTGGAAGCTCCTCCTAAAGATCGTCTTTGTGAATTGTGTGGATCTCTGTGTGGTGTTTCCTCCTCTTGCACCGCTGTTTGGTTGTCACTGCCCCCCAGTTTGTGAGGTCCTGAGGGTCCGCCCCAGAGCGATTTGGAAGATTTTTCTAGTTTGGAAGGGTGCTAAAACCCACTGGCTGCACTGGGGAGGAAGAGGTGGACCATGTTGATACTGTAAAGGGTCCGGTGGTATTCTTACTTCTCCAGTACTTTGTCATGTATTTTGGAAAATAAACTGCACCAGTTTAGGCATGAGGCAGGTTATGCAACTCCCAAGCTACAGCTGGTAAATGCACAAATCACCCCGATTTGCCTTGAAATCGCCAATATATCTGCTGGGTTTGGGGCTGATCCGGAGGTGATTGCGGCAGCAGAAGGAATGTAACTGACTTCCATGGGGTTTATATGAAATTGATTGAAGTCAGAAAAGGAAATAGGTCGGCACTCTTAATAAGTGATGTTATTTTATCACCCCCCGACCTTCCTGAGCTTACCAGCTTAGCCCATCCCATAAGACTTTTTTCACCAGTATTAAGAACTGCACTTTAATGGGTTTAGAAAGAGCAGTTTGAGGGAACGAGCACTCTGTGCATTAGGCAGGCAAAGCACAGAAGTTGTCTTAGTGGTAGTAGAGTATCCATTTACCTTGGGGAGGGCAGACTGCCTTTTATCTCAGCTGTGCGGTAATACACCATATGAAGCAGGCTGCTTTTACAGCTATTCAATATCAGAGATTTTTTTTTTTAAAAAAACAGCATTACAGTTCTTGGGGTTTTGATCAAGAGCAATTTTGACAGAGCTGCTAAGGTGTTGGAAAGGTTTTCTGCTGAGCAGGGACTGAGCAGCCCAGCTTGTCTCTTGCTGACACCTTGATCAGGTTACCCACTGTGTGCATGAATGTGCCCAGTGATACAGAGAGGATAACAGTGCTGAACATTCTGAAATGCTTCGAGTCTTGGATCAAAGAAGCTAAAAAATAAATATTAATATAAATGGATTTATAATGTGTCTGCTCCTGACACTGTGTTCATTAGTTGCGATTTTTTTTTTCCTTTTTAACTAAGTTATGAGATGTGAGGATAAGACAGTTAATGAGAAAAAGATATTAATATTATATTCTTATGAGCTGGTTAAAGATACTTAGAGCTGTAACACAACCCTTCGAGGAAATGAAACCCCAAACTAAGGACTGGATCCTGAGCTCCATGTAAGCAGGATGACTTTGTTGATATCCTGGTGGAAAGCTAGCAAGCAGCTGCCAAGGGTAGTGTCTGCCACAAAATGGTGGGATCCCAGGTGTGTAGTTCCTCCATGTGTGGATCCCTGAGTGTAACCTTACATTCTGGTGGTACTCACAGTTTTGTGTCTCTTGGAAGTCTTAGTGAATGATGGCTTGGATGGTGATGTCTCCAGTTCCCACTGCCCAGCATAGAGATGAAGGTTGTTTAGCAGCCTATTGGGCCAAAGTAAATCTATAAAAATTCTCTGTCCACAGAAATGGTTGCTAGTAGATACTCAGGAAAGGGGTTATATCAGAGCACATGCAAAGTGATACATCCTGGTTTTCCCTTCTCCCTCTCCCAGCAGTTTTTCAGGACTTCATATGGTAGATACTGTATTTGCATCATGCTTAATAGGTACAAGTGGAGCTGGTCCGCAGGAATGTGGTATTAGGTGGGGCTACAAGTCCACAGTATTAATCTCAGCTTCATGAATGAAAACACACCTGACAACCAGGTTGCTCCCCATTTTAATACCTTTTCACACAGAGAATAGGGGTGGGAAATAATTCTGCTTTGTTCCAGTGTGGGTCCTGCTTGGGGCTTTAGTTTGGAGTTATTTTGGAATTTGCTTTTGTATTGAGAAAAACAGCTGCTTTAAAAGCTTTTTTGCATTTGAGTAATTTAATATCCACAGAGCTGATGAGCAGATAGTCCCTGCCCAGCAGGACTGACAGAGGTGTACAGGATCAGTAGTGACATGGAGTGAGTAGATATGGGTCAACTGCTTGCTGTGTCTTTCAAAATGAAAACACAGAGGTCTCAAATGAAAGAGGTAAAACATTTGAAGCATGTAAAAGGACACAGCCTTTTAGGTTTATGGATGCTAAAACTTTGCACAGCTTCGGACTCAAGTGAAAGTGCTCACAGCAGATAAAATCCGCTGAGAAGTATTAAATACAAGCAGCCCATCTACACTGCTGTAGCTGGAAGAACTCCTGAGGAAGAACAGATATATGCCTCTCTGGTTATATTCTTAACCCATCTTTAGCCATTCCCTTTTCAGAAGTCTTCGAGGAATATTTGATAGTGGTTATCTGCAAGGAAGAAAGGTGCCACAAGGCTTAGCAGAGCTCAAAATCATCTCCTAAATGTGACTTCCTAGGTTTGTACATTACACAGAGGAAAACCTCTACCTGGGTGTTTTTTTCTGCCTGTATCACTGTTCTGTAATATGTTTCTGCTGGATGCACTCTGTGACCAACGACCACTCACGAGCTTGCGAAGCAGAGAGTTAGGGTAGTGCGTGTACGCTGTATGGACCATGCCCTGTTGCTGGCACCTTGCAGAGGATTTCACAGAGTCATGGAATCATTAAGGTTGGAAAAGACTTCCAAGATCATCGAGTCCTACCATTAACCCAGCACCAGCGTGTTCACCACTAAACCACATCCCCAAGTGCCACATGCAAAGCACCTTCTTTCCTGAGCCTCTGTGAAACGGGGTGGTTTGTGGTTTGCGAGGGAAGTCATTTGACTTGTGCTAATGGTTTGGGTACCAAACGCAACAACTTGTATCCCAAGGGATGCTGAACTTCCTGCAACGCTGAGTGTAACTGTGCTGTCTTTGTTTCCAGGGGGATTATGTGTGGATGGACCTCAAAACCGGACGGGAATTCGACGTCCCCATTGGAGCGGTGGTTAAACTGTGTGATTCTGGACAGATCCAGGTCGTGGATGATGAAGGCAATGTAAGTACGAAGGCTTGTGATGTCCCTTCTTCAGCTCTGTGACCTTTCTAGGCCAGGGGTCCCAGGGCCATGATAATAGACTTTGTTACGGACTTCTTGTATGTCCTTGGGAATCAACTGTGCCATAGTTTTCTGTTTGTAAAGACAAGACAATGTTGTGTCCCTACTTCTGTGGCTGTACTGGGAATGAAAAATTGATAAGCTTCTTGAGTACAGTGATAACAGAAGCCCCCAAAATACATTTAGATAGTGATTTGAGCAAACCCACCTCAATCTGAGGTTCCTCTCTTGTTATCCAGTCCTTTCTGACCTCTTACCAATGCCTGATGTGCCCAAACACTGGTTCTCCTTCAATTTCCCACCTCTACTTTTGTGCAATGGTGGCTATTTTAGAGTAAGGTCTCTATCACAAGCAGAAGGTGGTTCTCCATGCTTCTTTTTTTTCTTACGGAGGTAATTGTAAATGCTCTCATTCCCTTCAAGGGTGATAGAAAGAGATTTGGTTTGGCAGGGTCCTTGTGTGCAATTTGTAGTGGCTTTTGAAGCCCTTAGAAGTGGTGAGTCTAAATAACACTGAGAATAAAAGTATGACTTTGCCACACCTGTCCATCCCTCTCTCCTTTTCTAAATCATCTTCTCGCTGCTCAACAGTATTTTGTGGCAGAGGGTTAACCAGTGATGTGAAAATGCAGTTGTGAAGGGGAAGACAAATCTGCTGTTTGTTATAAACTCCGCTGATGTGCTGGATGACCATGTTGCCCTGGAGGAGGCTCCTGCCAGGATGGCTTGCATCTCCTGTCTCTTGCTCCAGTAAAACTTCAATAAAAAGATGTTCTTCTTCTTCTGTTACAAATCTTTCCAATTCATCACTGCCTTGCCCCAGAAATAGAAGCTGCAGCACATGTGCTGGTGGTCTCTTGTGTATGTTCTGTCTGGTCCTTCTGTTTGGGGTGGGCTGTTTGTGTCTTTCATCCAAGTGGTCTCTCATTTGACTTACCTTTCTCTGGCCTTGCTCTTTTCCCAGGAGCACTGGATTTCCCCACAGAATGCTAGCCACATCAAACCCATGCACCCCACCTCCATCCATGGAGTGGAGGACATGATCCGCCTGGGGGACCTGAACGAGGCAGGAATTCTCAGGAACCTGCTGATTCGCTATCGGGAGCACCTCATCTATGTGAGTGTCCACCTCACCTCCACCTCTCGTTCTGCACTCCACCCCTCCTCTCCTTAGCTCTGGGGAACCCGTGTTGGGGGGAACCCTGATTGAACTGCGGATCTGGGTTTCTGTCTTCACCTTGTCCCAGGTGGTGAGGGGCTTCTGACTTTAGAGGATATATTGCAGAGCTTATGGATGCCCCAGTGAAGGACCCCATGAGTTCAGTGATGGGCAAAGTGCTCACCACCTTGCTGTCCCACCGCTGTAGAAGTTTTGGGCATGTGCATTAGCTTTCTGCACACAGAATAACCAGTTCAGCCCAGGCCATGAGCATGTTGTAGTCATCCTAAAGCAAAAACTTTTGTAGAGGTGTAAACTGCATGCTGTATGTGACCCTTCTGCCCTCTCCCCCTGAACCATTAACTTATTTAACCCAAGTGGGTAAAGACAACAACTGCTGGAGGTGGAAGGGATGGAGGAAGGATGAAGAGGGGCATGTATGAAATAATTGGGAAAAAAGAAGTGAGCAACTCCCAGAACACCTCTAAAAAAACTTCCCAGTCTATGTTAATGGCTTATTAGCCCTGGGTTGCCTGGGATCCTGACAGCTGATCTCTGGGGACAGCAGTGTCCTTCCTTAGGTCGGGTCAGCCGTGTCATGCCCGGTGGACCCAGTGCAGCCTTGCTGACCCAAACAGACATTCACAGATTGAGGTGTTTACAGGGAGCCAGTCACAGCTGCATCTCTTCTCTGTGATACCATCGCAAAGGCCACCTCCCCAGCAGGACGGGAGTCAGCATTCAAGTCTCTGTGCTGGTTTTATCAGTGTTCTCTGTGCTGTGTAGTCTTGTGCACGTTCCTCAGAGAGAAATTCAGAGTGCACATGTGTTTGCTGCTAGATAATGTACCCAAACAGCCTCTGCGAATATGGAAAATTTGGTATTACTCTTAAATCCTACCATTTTCAGATGTTCAGGTAAGTGCCTGCTGTGCCTTTGAAGGCCTTTTCAAAGCCTGCTGCTCATCTAACTTTTAAAAAGCTCCAGAGACTACTAGATTTTCAGGCCAGAGGGAATTGCAAGACAGTCAGACTTCACAGATAAAATAAGCTAACAGAGTATGGGCAGGATTTTATTTATCAAGTCTGTTTGTTCACCACAGCTTGATGTCCAGTGCCTTTTGATAGGATGGTTTTGGATTAGGGCTGGGCAGTGATGGAGAAGACACCACTCTGCTACATTGGCTGTTAATATGATTGATAGCTCCTTGCCCCCTCTCTGGGAGATATCCATCTCTTCTTTCAGAGATGGAGTCCAATCCTGGAGGAAGGGGACATGGGTGCTAAAAAGGCACCCCTAAGTCCCCAAAGCTTGGAGGAGAATAGAGACCTCCAAATGCATCTCTCACTCAGACACTTTTATTTGTTGTGCATGATGCCTAAGTCCCCTGAATTATCAGTTTAGACAAAAAAGGAATCACCAGAAAATTATTCCCACCTTAGATGAACTGAGTTTCTACCTCTATAATTGAAATTTCTTGCCATTTATAATGATAAACTAGCAAGTTGATAGGCCAAATTCATACTTGAGGTGATGTCTCCATGGGCACTGGGCATCCATGGCAGTCACCAGAGGTGTCAATAGAGCCAACAGAGACAAGATTGCCTTTCACCTATGCAAACAGAAGTGCCTCTCTGATGCTTTAGAGCTGACTGGAGCTTGGAGTTTATGTTGGAAGAAAAGTTTAGGCTGGAGGTCTACAGTCCAGCCCAGAGCACATCCATCTTCAAGGTTAGTTGCAGTATTTATGTGGGTACTTGAATTCAAGCAACCTGAATGCCACCTGAGAAGTACAGATGGCCAATAATTTGTAGCTGATTGGCTCATTCAAGGAATTTGTATTTACCCATTGAGCATTGCCCCTTTTTTCCCTGCTTGTGGGCACCCTGCAGTGGCACAAATTGGGTTCCTGCCGGTTTCTCTGAGAAAGTTGGATATTTTTTCAGTGGTGTCCATGTGTATCTTTTGGGGTGTCTGTGTTATCCAGCAAGCGCCTGTTGCCTCACTAAGTGACCAGAGATCCTCAGATACAATTCTGTGTGTGCAGTATCATCAGATTGCCTGGGAATACACCAAGCTCCTTCATAAAAGCTCTGTCTCTGAGAGCTCCCTTGCCAAGCTAGTCACAGGAAGATTAGGAACACAAGCAAGCACTGGGCAAAGTATTGTTCGGCAGCATCATCCTAATAAGGGCTGATGCAAAGGGCAGCTTCCAGCCTGGAGGTGAGTGTGGGTGGTGATTTGGGCTGAAGTGACACAGTAACCACATAGGTTTCTCTACGAGTTCTTCTGGTCCGATGGTGACAGTGCAGTGTGTCCTACAGAGTTACTGCCCAAGACATTTGCATCACAGAGGTTCCAGGTTACTGTGCCTCGATTGCTCCACACCACTAATGGCTTTAGAGTGCCAGCCCAAGAACTGGGCACAGCACAGCAATTAGTGCAATCTCAAAATCAGAATGACACTCTCAAAATGACAGAGAGTGCATAGCTTGATAGAGACGCATGCAAACCACTTCTGTCTACAGGTGTGTAGTTGGGGGCTCAGGAACCCAACCTTAGATCTCAGCTATTAAGAGTGACTGCACTAAGAGGGGTAGATTGTGCTGGATGTGGTAAATATTGATGACAGTTTTGCAAAGCCAAGGTACCACAGGGATGTCATGTGTGCAGGGGACACCCAGTCCCTGAGGTGTTTTTTCCTGTGGTATAATTAGCCCTGTCTTAAAGATAGTGAAGTTTCACTGCTTGAAAGGATTTCTGAACCTGCTGAGTAAATGATTACTTTTCCAATGGGACTTCAGTTCCTCTTGTTTGCTCATGTCCTTAGCTTTGTGGAGGATGTAGTTCTGCTCTAATAAATACAATTTCCCTTTTTCTTCTCCCTCACATTTTACTCATAAGACAAACTGCGGCGGGAGGGTAAGTATGACTCTTGACAACGCAAGTCGTTTGCAATCGCTGTCATGCCTTCCACTGGATCACCTTTTTCTGTTCACCGCTGTGGCCTTCTCATTCACTTTGCACCACCATTGCTGCTGCTTCATAAATGCACTGAGAGCATCCATCCGCTTTGGTGCAGAGCTTGACCCACATGGTGAAGTTGTGACACCTCCCAGAGCTGCAAAGTCCCCAACCTTTGAACGTGGTTAAAGCTTTAAGCGCTTCTCAGTAATGACCTTAACTTGAAAGGAAGAAATGTCTGCAGCAAAATATGAAAAACTTCAACAAGGGCTTCTTGCCCTTAGTTTGGCTTGCATGCACCAAGAGAAACTATGCTGAATAGCAAGAGGGTCTGGTGGGGAGTTTGGACTCGTGAGTAAGGTTAAATCTCTTTATTTGGAGACGGCCAGTGCCTGCTGCTGCTCTCTAAGGGCTGCCAAGATGCAGTAATGTTTGGTAGAGCTTTAACCCCATAACAATCCAGATGAAGTCAGCCATGGTGTTCTGGGTAGCAAGGGAAGCAGGCTCAGAAAGGATTTGTTTGGGGCTAATTAAAATGTAGGTCATGCAGACAGTAATGAATTTGCTGTGAGATGCGGTTCCTGTGGTCAGCTATGGCAGACTCCCTGCTCTCAGTAAAGCTTTATTTTTCCAATAGAAAAGGGCTTTGACATCACCCAGCAATAGAAACCAGTGAGCTAATATTTCCTTGGAAGTGCCCTTTGGCCCTTCATTGAAAGAGTGAACAAAGTTTTGCCTTCTGTCAGCTGTGAGAATTGGGCAAATTGTGATTATTTATCAACTAGGAATGACCAATGAAAACAAGCAACAGTACAAGGGTTCATGCTGACAAAGTGTTCTGTGGATCACAAGGGAAGGGTCAGTGAGAGCACCCAGAAAGCATTCCAGCCACTAATGGTTAACACCTTTAAAAGCCTCTCTGTTTGCATTTGTGGCAGGGCAGACCAGTGTGACTGAAATGCAGGGATTTCAAAGACCTCTGCAAGGAGCTAGATTTTTTTTTTTTTAAGAGGCTGAAGGAAGATGAGAATTTTCCCTAAAATTAACCTGGTAATAAATTGTAAAGATGAAAAGAGCTTTCCAAATATCTCAGCTAGGACTCAAAGGAGTCTTCACTAGGGATCTTGGTGTCACAGTCCCATTCAGAAATTGAGCTCACTCCTTCTCTGAGCACTGAGGTTACCTGTTCTGGCCTCTTTGAGGGCTTTTCTAGGATGTCTCTGCTCCCTTATTTCAATGCCCTCTTCTTCAGTCTACATGATTTCACAGCCAATTTCTACCCTTTGGAGTTGTGACAACATTGTTCTTGAGCTCAAAGGGCTTTTTCCCCTTACTGGCACATAAGCCCCTGTTACAGAGAAGAGTATCATGTCCTTTCTCAGTTACCACTGTAAAGTCAAACCTCACATGGGATTGAACTGAAAGTTGCTCTCTTGTGCTGGCCGTGAGACTAGAAGGCGAGGAACCCCAATGTCTTTCATCATCCCTAGTATGGGACACAATTGCCACCTACTGGCTGCCTTCAGGAAGCCCAAACTGGTGGCAAGTGTTTCGTAGATGGTGGCAAGTTATTTCTTCTCTCTCACAAGCATCCTTGGCTGTGCCACTTCACTGCTTTGTGCCAAAGTCTTACTGGTTTTAGGCCATGCAGATGAAAACCCACAAGGATTATATTAATATTGAAATTACTTGTTTCCTGAGAAAATATGTGCAGTAGTGGGGGCACTTTCACAGCTGGTTCCACCAGGAAAGGAAGGTGAGATTAATCTTGTAACTTCAGTTGCTAAAAATTAACCTAGAAAAAGTGATTTGAATTCTTTGAAGTTACAGTGAAAGTAGCCTCCATCTCATGCCCCTTGGCCAACCTTAGGTGGAGGCCCATTGACTCACCTGCTCTAGACATGACTTCTAGACAGATGAAATAGGGGAAGGAGATCCTTATTCTCTGCCTTGAGCTTGGGATGTGGCCAAACCTCCTAACCTCAACTTCGTCTGAGCAAGATAACAAAGGTCATGAGTCCTTTGGTGAGAGGCTTAAGAGAAACAGCTTCTGGAAGGGCAGAAACAAAGAGGAGTTTGCTGCCCAAGGCCCAGTTTTGCTCATTCAAGTGCCACAGAGAGCATGGAATAGACCAAAGGCCATTTACAAAATTTCATAAGTAGGTGAGATGGGGTATGTCAGGACTTTGTGGGCAATATCCATCTGCACAGGACAAGGTTTAAACTGAAGTATGGAGAGATTTGGTTAGGCAGAGGTGGTAGAGAAGAGTGTATTGCAGAGGGAAGTTTAGCAGCTGCTGTGGATTGATAAAACAGCTTAGACAGTCATCTGTCAGAATGGTTTGGATCCAACTGGTCCTGCTTTGGAATGGTTCTCAGGTTCTTTCATCTATGGTTTCTTGTTGTATGTGGAATGCAGTAGACATGTATGGATATATGCAGGTTCTGGTGTATTTTTGCAAATATGAGCTTCTCTTGAGACTCTAAATCTTAACTGAGAGCATCCAAAATATGAATTAGGGCTTGAATCCATGCTGTGCATGAGCAAGGCTGAGTATGAACTGATTTAGGTATTTTGGGACTTCTGTTCCCATTTTGCTCCAGGCTCCCCCTGCAAGCATCTCTGACTTGAGCGTCATCTTTCATCCAGCTTTTAAAAAGCCTTGATTATTCTGGCCTCCATCCACATCCCATGCAAGCTGCCAAAGTCTCTCAGCTACACCTCACTGTCCCCATAAACCTTCATGTGCTTCTCCTCCAGACATACACTGGTTCGATACTGGTGGCAGTAAACCCCTACCAGCTCCTACCCATCTACTCACCTGAGCAGATACGCCTCTACACCAACAAAAAGATTGGTGAGATGCCACCACACATCTTTGCAATTGCTGACAACTGCTACTTCAACATGCAGCGCAACAACAAGGACCAGTGCTGTATCATAAGGTGAGTTGCTGAGTTTCCAGTTGGGCCATATCCTGAAAACAGATGCCGAGCAGATGCAACATGCTTGATTTGGAGCAGCTTATCAGACAGAACCAGACATTGAATGACTGATTAGATCTTCCATCCACATATTCCCAGTGCAGAGGTGGTCTCTGCTTACAGTCACTCTGTTCCTGTAAAGGTGCTTTATCAATACTTTGGTTTTACCCTTACAACCTCCTTAAATTCATGTTTAACCTCCCCTTTTAAACTCAGTACTCCTACAGATGTCAAAAATGCAAACATCTATACTTTCTGCACAGCGTGTTCACCACTAAACCATTCCTGTGGACTGGACCTGTGGTCACTGGTTCCACTGGACCTGTGGTCATTCACACTCCTGAACAGTGTCTCCATGCATGGCTCTGCTCTGGACCGATCAGCCTTGGGCACCAAGAAGTGCCTGGTCACAGTTATGGGTATAGTTCCCTCCAGTATCTGTCCCAAACAGTGGTATGAGCCAGATTTGATGTCCTCAGTCCTCCAACACTATTCTATAAATTCTGAACCCACAGACAGTTTTTTTGTTTGAGTCATCCCTTTCCCCAAGGCATGCCTACCCTAAGTTTCATTGAATAAAAAACCATAACTCTGGAACATCCTGTGTACAGTATTTCAGACACATGAGTCTGAAAAGACTGTTCAGTGAGGCTTATTTTGCTGGTCTAAAAAAGCATCATGTGGGGCCCATAGGGGAGTCAATGCAGTGTGCTGGTGGCCTGGAAAGTGAAACAATTTGGCCATGAGGCCAGGGCTGGGTACTCAACGTCAGGAAGGTCTCTTTCAGTCACTTACATGGCTACCCCATGTATTAGACAGGCCATAGACTCACCAAAATATTTCTTACCAGCCTCTTTCCTCTTGTATCATCACAAGTTAACTGAGGTTATCTTTCAGGGAAGAGAAAAGTTTGAGGAGTAACTCTGGTTTCCTGCCCCCATAAGCTTCTCGTCTCCCACCTGCTCCTTGTTAGAACAAGCCTAGGAGACCAGTGGAAGTCGCTGGTGTTAAAAGGCTGTATTTCATAGTCTACCTTATTACAGCTCAAGACTGGTGATGAAGATGTCCCATGGGAACAGCTAGACCCTGGATCACAGGGTCATGGTCTGGTAATCATACCTGGAAAAGCACTGACTGAATGTGCTTCATGACCTTCTTAGTGCTGATTGAATGATGGCATTTGCTGAGGGTACCCAAGCTCAAGCATGGGCTTGGGCCAAATGGAACATAGAGCAAACCTGGATCCTGGCTGGATCTTGGAAGCTGTCTGGTACCATGTCCTACCATTTGTCCCACAGCCAGTCTTTGGGATGCTGGAAACCCATCCTTAGTGGTCTTGTCCCGCCTACACTAATAGAAGAGACATAGAGACAGGAGTCCCTTTGGAGACAGAGGGAGGGACATTGGCAGGGATGTGGCATGGCTTTCACTGACCTCCACTCCTGTTGTCTTTGCAGTGGTGAATCCGGAGCAGGGAAGACAGAAAGCACAAAACTGATTCTGCAGTTCCTGGCAGCAATCAGTGGTCAGCACTCCTGGATTGAGCAGCAGGTCCTGGAGGCAAATCCCATCTTAGAAGGTGAGGCCTCAGATAATGAAGAATTCGTTTGCTGGAAAAAATTAAAAACACATTCAGGAAACACAAAATATAACCAAATGTAAGTCACTTATGTCACACTTTGAGTTTCCAAAAAAGTGGCAATTTTTTTTTTAAAGTACACATTTGCTAACCAATACATTCAGATTATTTCCATCTGAATTTATTTTTCACAATACTAATATTCTCTGATTTGGGCCCTCAGATTTTCCTTTGATATTTTTGACAACTACTGTGGAGAGCAAAGCATTTCAGCTGACCCGAATTATTTTTTTCAACGGTTTTGTTACGTAAAATTGAAAGAAGTGGTTTTCCACTTAAAGCCGTACTTTTTTCCCAAAAGAAATTTCATACAATCCCCTGAATTTTACCTGATTCTATGTGTAGTATGTAAAAGTGCTGATCCGTAGTTTTTTGAGTATCTGATGTTTAATCAAATCTCTTCTGAAAAATCTGACCACCTCTTCCAGTGCTGGACTGTATGCATAGCACCAATATCCCATCAGTGCTGCATTCAGCTAATTATTTGCTTTTTTGGGCCATAGTTGCAAAAATCCTACTCCTGTTCCATAAAACATCAGTTTAACAGGACCTGAGTGTCACAGCACCTTGTGCTGGCCATACACAACAGCAAACCCCATATTTTCCTTCCAAGATCAGTGAATGGCAGCAGAATGCAGAAAAAGAAATAGAAGAGGTCAAGAAAGAACCAGATAATGAGAATCAGCTTGTGGCCTTAATAGGTTCATTGGCAAGCTGTTACTGTGATCAACCCCACTATTTTAATTGAATGTCTGTAAATTAAATAGGTGATCTGACCCTCTTGACCCAACGTGATGCCAGATGGACCTTTTATGCTTACACAGAAAAATCACGTTTTCCTTAAAGAATAACATCGGGGTTGTTCTTTGAGGATGGAGGTTTGAGCCTCGTCTGGTGGGAAGTGTCCCTGCCCTTGGCAGAGGGGTTGGAACTGGATGATCTTGAAGGTCCCTTCCAACCCAAACCATTCTGTGATTTTTACCTTCACTGGTTGGTAAATAACTCTCTGCCAATCAACAGAAATGTGACAAGCGCACAGGGCACTATTGAATATGCACTGAGTCACTGCTAAGATTCAGGGAAGAGAGGCTCTGTAATTCAAGCACATGTCCATCACCTGTCAGAAACCCTGGAGCAGAAATTGCAGGGTGTGCTGGCTTAGCGCACTCATCCACACCCAACAGAGGATGGACACAGGTACCTTTCTCTGCACAGTCTGTTTGCAGGGAGAAGTATCCCACTGGAGCTTGGCTTAGTTGTCTGCATTTCCCTTTTGGATGTATTTCCGCTTTTCTTTCCCTCTCAGTCATCAAATAATTCACCAGCAGTTCTGTCATTTCCTGCACAGTGTCACCTTACACACTGCGGCCACTCTTGCTCAACTCTCTTGTATTTCATCAGCTGCTGCCAAAATCCTGCTGTCCTAGCCCTTCTTTCCTGGATAAGGTCACCCCATTCCCAAGCTTCCTTTTCTGTGTTCCTCTCTGTATTTCCAAGGACAGTCATCTGATATACATCTTGTTTCCTCACACTGAGATGAAATTGATCCAGTCAAACCTAAGGGAAGGCTTTGGGGCTGCTCTTAACCCTCTCAGCCTCACTCTTTTGGCTTTTTTTTCCCCCCCTGAGACCAGATCCACCATTCTCCCTGCATCAAATCCTCTCTAACCCACCATAATTCTTGCAGCTTTCGGGAACGCGAAGACCATCCGTAATGACAATTCCAGCCGATTTGGGAAGTACATCGACATCCACTTCAACAAAAGGGGAGCCATCGAGGGGGCAAAGATTGAGCAGTACCTGCTGGAGAAGTCCCGTGTGTGCAGGCAGGTAAGGTGGTACACATGCAAGGCGCAGGGGCTGGCTCTCAGGCAGCTGACCTTTGTGGTGCTGTTCTCCTCACAGAGCTGACATGTGCTCTTCTCCTGCAGGCCCAGGATGAGAGGAATTACCACGTATTCTACTGCATGCTGAGAGGAATGACCATGGAGCAGAAGAAGAAGCTGGGTCTTGGGAAAGCCACAGACTACAACTACCTTGCGATGGTGAGATATGAGCGGAACAGAGGTTTGGTGGGGTGATGTGGTGAAAGGCTGTTAGCCAGGGAGAAGGAAAAGAGAGGTGCTTCTGCAGCCAAGAGCTGCTTTGCTGGTTATGACCTTCCTGAGCCTTAGCCACAGGGTTTGAGGGATCTCTTTGTCTCACCACCACAAGGCTCATAGTCTTAGTGGAAACCCTTAATCCCTGTGTCTAGACCAGGCTATTTCCACACTTCCTGTGAAGTAGGACACAGTCTTGGATGGGGTGGTGCATGGTGCCCATGCCACGTGCTTGGAAGTAACCAGGGTGTTAGATAAGACCTGCTGCTCTTGAGGCAGTGATGGACATCGAGGAGTGCTTGCCTGGACAGCACATTCTCAGCAGAATGTGGGGCTGAGCTGTGTGTGCTCCAAGTGTCCGACTGAGCCCACAGTCTCCAGCCCCACTCCCTATATACCAGTGTTGATAGCCAGAGGAGATGATAGAAACAGGTATAATTAAGGGTGGTGCATCATCAGCAAAGCTGGGACCCAGCTTTCTAACTCGGTCAGTGGGAGCCTCCAGCTCTCTATCCCCATCTCAGAGAGCTTTTTCTCCTCTGCTGATGGCAGTCAGGCAACAGGGTAAGTGTAGATCACAAGGGTGAGCGCTGAATCATAGAATATGACAAAGGGCAGAGCCAGATCCACAAGTTCAGCATCATCCCTTAAACAAAATGTTGATTGTTGAGGGGGAAGCCCTAATAGCTTAGGGTTACACCCCGGTGCTCTCTGGCTTTGCCCCATGCAGTGTGTGACCGGTTTGCCTCCCCAGGGTAACTGCACGACCTGTGATGGCAGAGATGACAGCAAGGAGTACGCCAACATCCGCTCCGCTATGAAGGTCCTCATGTTCACCGACACGGAGAACTGGGAGATCTCCAAGCTGCTGGCTGCCATCCTGCACATGGGCAACCTGCAATATGAAGGTAAAAGGACAAAATACAGGGACATGGTCCAGTGCATTCCTGCTCTTTATTGTGCATGCTGACACAGAGCCAAGCTTAGGGATGGAGGGCTGTATCCAGAACACCTGCCAAGGTGCTGTGCCAGGGACTCAGGTGTTTATTGTGGCAGTGTAAGGACAAGGAATGAAGAATAATTCCACCTGCCCAGAGCACGGCTGCCAGGCTGCAGTGTGCTCAATGACATCCTCATTTTCTGAATGTTATGAGGTTGCATATGGCCACAGGCTGTTCAGTACACTCAGGTTTTACAAGGACAGACTAGTGGACTATTTGACAGGTGCCTGTGTGACTGAATATGCCTTTGTAAAGGTACCAAACAGCTCTGCTGTCAGAAATGACAGTGATTTTAAAAGCCTCTTTGGAAGACAGAAGCCTAAAGCACTTAGATGCTAGAAACATTTCTACATTCTTTACTGTCTGATCTGGCAGAGCAGAGTACAGGTCCTTTGCAGCCAGCAGCAGGACTCCAGCAGATGTGTGAACTTTTCTCTCCCCTCTGATGGCCAGATTGTGCCAGGATATCACACAGAGGCGGTGACCCTTTCCCTCACCCCATCCACCTTCTGCAGAGACATGTCCCTTGCTGATGGCTTTCCCTCTGCCTTTCTTTCCCCAGCTCGGACCTATGACAACCTGGATGCCTGCGAGGTTGTTCAGTCAGCATCGCTCATCACTGCGGCAACGTTGCTGGAGGTCAGTGGCCCTGCAGTGCTGCTGTTCCCTTTCTGATTTCGACCCCAGGTTTTTAGTATTGTGGCAAAGCTTCATCTGAGCCAGCCTGTCCTTGCACCACCAGCTCTAGGAGGCTGAAAAAACCCAGATAAGCCATATTGTGTTCTTCATTGGCACATGAAGGTGGATGTCTCCATCTGGGCTGAGTAGCCAGAGGATGCCTCAAAGATGCTCAGAGGGCTGGAGCACCTCTTCTATGGAGACAGGCTGAGAGATTTGGAGTTGTTCAGCCTGGGGAAGAGAAGGCTCTGGGGACAGCTTAGAGCCTCTTTCAGTACCTGGAGGGGCTACAAGAGGGATGGAGGAGGGACTTTTGACAAGGGCATGGAATGATAGGACAAGGGAGAATAGCTTCAAAGTGAAAGAGGACAGGTTTAAATTAGATAATAAGAAATTCTTCACTGTGAGGGTGGTGAGGCACTGGAACAGGTTGCCCAGGGATTTTGTGGCTGCTCCACTTGTGGAAATGTTCAAGGCTAGATTTGATGGGGCTTTGAGCAACCGTGTCTAGCAGATGGTGTTCCTGCCCTTGGCAGGGGGGTTGGAACTAGATGATCTTTAAAGGTCCCTTCCAACCCAAACTATCCTATGGTTCCATGATTCTGTGATCTGAGCTCCCCTTCATACCAGCAGAAACAGACCCTCTGGTGGCCCATCGTCCTAGTAAGGACATCCAAAATATCTCAGTCTCTTAAGAAGGGTTTTTCCCTCATTGACATAAAGAAAGTTCATAATGGTACTTGAGACAGATGTCATATATACTCTGTGTATCTGAAGTGAGGTGAGATGACCCGCACTGAAACCATGCATGCAGTGGCTGGAGCATTCTTCAGTGGCCTTCTCAAGAGCTAACAGGAATCCCTCAGGGACATCATCTCATCTCCATAGGCACTGCTGCTCCCAGAGTGTGATCCACAGCTCTCTATTCACTTAGGGAGTGGACATTTCCCTGAAGAAATATGAAAAGGGGTCAAGGTGATGCAAAGTTTTAACCCATGCTGGTAGCATACAGCTTTGCAGGCTTTGCTTTGCTTTCTCATCCTGTCTTCCCACACCTCATTAACATCTCATGCTAAGTCAAAAGGACACCTCCCAGATTAAAATACAGTATAAAAATGTTAATTTTTCTCTCTGAAAATGCCTGTGTCATCATTTGAAGTACCTCCCCTGTACAGCAGCTGTGTTTGGTGTTGTCTCTGTCAGGTTGAGCCTCAGGACGTGATGAACTGCCTTACCAGCCGGACTATAATCACGAGGGGCGAGACTGTCTCCACCCCTCTCAGCATGGAGCAAGCGCTGGATGTGAGGGACGCTTTTGTAAAGGTAAGTCTTAGGGCATTTCCTTGTGCCTTCTGTTGATAAGCTGAAGAAATCTGCCCCCTCTGAGACTGGAGCATCCGCTACACAGGAAAAGGGTCTCGCTGCCTGTGTGAGCTCAGATCTGCAGATGCCCTTGAAACCTTGTTCTGATTGGGATGCACAAAGAGTTGAGATGGAAGGAGGCTAGGTAACCTGCTCTGCAAGGGATTTGCAGTCTGGACTTTAGATTGTCTGTACTCAAAGGGGACCTGCAGAAGGACCCTTCAGGAGGACCCAGAAGTCTGAAATTACTTCACCTCAGCTTCAGGAAAGATCCTAAGCTGCTGTAAATCAGAGCATCTCTACCAATACCTCTAGCACCCACACCTGAACTTCAGGATTTGGGAATGTAAGCAGCAGTAAATACAGCTGAACAACACAGGGCCAGGGATGCAGCAGTCTAGCAGCCATCAGAGCACTTAGAACATCACCTGAGGCTTTGGGGAGATGAAGGTTGATGGGGGGGATGTGCATCACTGCTGTGCTGTTTGCAGCCCCATGTAAAGTTGTTAGACAAGCATTATTGGCGTGTTTAGGCTAACTTGAGTCCTTATTTTATCTGTGGGGAAATGGTAGATAAAGCTGGTTTTATAGCTAGCCAGCAAATCCTGACAGTGTCTTCTCTGGTGGTGACAGGCCTTTGAATTGGGCTCCCCTCTTGGTTGCACTTCTGTAGCTTATAAAAAAAATCAGTAACAGTTTAAGACGTGAAGTTCTGGAATAACTGAAGCAGCAATATCTGTTTCATTAAATCAACAGACTGTTCAGCCAGTGCTGCAATGTCTCAATGAGCACCTTGTCCAAGTGAGCAAGATGTTCTTGCAGTGTAATATGGCTCTGCTCTGCTGATCTGTAGAGAGAAATGTATGGAAACCAAGGAAAGGACTGTCTGGCTTCACAGCAAGCCCATAGATCCAAAATTTAAGACTATCCAAATTTGGGGTTTTGCTCTCAGTTGTCTTTTAGCTTTCAGGTTTAGGCTTTCAGGTCTGTTTTCCTTGATCCACATAATGGTTCTTGAAGCTTTAAACCATGCCAAGAGTCTTGCACAAACATTGGTGAGCACGTCCTCAGGGGCTGCCTGGTTGTTGGCCATGCTTTAGAAGAACCTGTGCCATCAAGGGTGAAATGGTGACAACAACCTAGCAGAAAAAACTGCTGGACTGTCTCAATGAGCTCCATCTTTGGGATGTTGCAGGGAATTTATGGGCGACTTTTTGTGTGGATCGTGGAGAAGATCAACGCTGCAATTTACAGACCTCCTTCCCAGGAACTCAAAAGTATCAGGAGATCCATTGGCCTTCTTGACATCTTTGGCTTTGAGAACTTCACTGTGAACAGGTATGGAGCCTACAAAAGGAGAACCAGGTCTTAATCCTCCTTCACAAGCCCAAGCTCAAGTTTTAGCAGTCCTTTCACCTCTCCTGAAGTGAAGAGGACTGGGTTGGTCCAAGCCTTTTTCTATATGAGAAATTATCAGAGCTAATCAATTGCAGCAGACAGCGTAGTTCCTAAACTGGTCTAGACCGCACAATAACATTGTTTTGGAAGAAAAACTGATTGTCTGAACCTATAAGGAAATTCTAACCCAACAGCAGCCTTACTGAGTGGTTGACAAGATCTGAGAGTATTGCTTTAAGCATGGAGAGAGATGCAGAAAAATTAACCATGATGGATCGAAAGTGACCTTTCTTGACCTTCCCTCCACAGTTTTGAGCAGCTTTGCATTAACTTTGCAAATGAAAACCTGCAGCAGTTCTTTGTGCGCCACGTCTTCAAACTAGAGCAAGAGGAATACAACCTTGAGAACATCAACTGGCAGCACATTGAGTTCACTGATAACCAGGATGCCTTGGACATGATTGCCATCAAGCCTATGAACATCATCTCCCTCATTGACGAGGAGAGCAAGTTCCCCAAGGTGCGTTTTGGGCTCAGCCTTGCTGGCAGTGACTCTCCTGGTTTTATCCCCTTTGTATTTGCATGCTGACATCCTGTGAGAGATCTGCTCAGCCCCAAACACACATTCACCAGTGGATTGCCTTTTTATAGTTTTTATTGCTCTCTTAAATTTTCTTCCATCAGTATTACAGCCATGCTAAAACAAGTGCTTCTGATGGGAAAATATGCCTGCAAGAGGCTCAAGAACATCTAGTGGCAAAGTTTAAGAGAAAGTAATGTTAAATATACTCCTTTTGGAGCATTATTTTGAATACAGCACTACATACCAGTGATATTTAATCAATTTCTGTAATTTCTGCACCTGACATATCCTCTCTAGCGTATCACTTCTCAATATAAATGCACAAGACAAGAAAGAAATGTGCTATTGACTGGAAAATTATTTCAATGGGAATAGCCTGGTTAAATGTCAGATCTTTTCATGCGTGCACAGGGTACAGATGCCACCATGTTACACAAGCTGAACTCCCAGCACAAGCTTAACACCAACTATATTCCTCCGAAGAATAACTACGAAACCCAGTTTGGCATCAACCATTTTGCTGGAATTGTTTACTATGAAACAAAAGGTACGGAGCAGCTTCTGGGGCACCTCAGGGGGTGAGGGGATGTTCGTGGCAGACAAGCTGCTGCTGTGTTGGAGCAGGGCAGGGTGGTAGTCCACAGCAGTGTTGGTGTATTCCTTTTCTGGCTGCAATGACTTGACCCTCCAGCTGTGCCCATGAGCTGCAGAGTTTGGTGCTGTTTCATTTGTGTGTGCCTGTGACAGAATAGCAGTGCTTTGCACCACTGCATCTTTGATCCAGTCTGAAGATGTGCCTCTGTCTTCCTTCTCATGGTCCCTCTCTCTGCCTGCTCATTACTCCCATTACCTCACCAAGAACATCCAGTAATCCAACAACCCAGAAGCTGCTTGCAGCTCACATACTGCCCATGTTGCACTGTGTCATCTATGTGTTGTCCCATTATTTCTCTAGGTTTCTTGGAGAAAAACAGGGACACGCTGCATGGAGACATCATTCAGCTGGTGCATTCCTCAAAAAACAAATTCATCAAGCAGATCTTCCAAGCAGATGTGGCAATGGTAATCCAGGCGGGAGAAGATCTTTATTCACGAGAAGGGGTGTTCCTGGAAGGGGTGGAAGATTTGCAGACTCATATTGCTCTGATGCTCTTCGCGGTGTTTCAAGCCTGTTAGTGAGAGTCAACCACCAGGGAGTGTTAATGCAGTGCCATGGGTGCATCCACACTCACGCCCCCAGTTCACTGCATTTGGTTCATCAAATATTATTTTTTTGCTGTGATTGCCCCTCTCTGAATTGTGTAGGGATTGATACAATTAGGTTTGTGATTGTAGAAATCTGAGAGAAAAAGACCTGTGCCTTCCACTTGGAGCATTCAGATGTGTGTATAGTAGAAGCAGAAGTAAACTAAGAGAGGGCAGGTTTAGATTAGGTATTAGGAAGAAATTTTTTCCTTTGAGGGTGCTGAGATACTGGCACAGGTTGCCCAGAGAAGCTGAGAATGTCCCATCCCTGGATGTGTTCAGGTGTTCAGGCAGTCTGGTCTAGTGGAAGGTGTCCCTGCCCATGGCAGGAGGGTTGGAACTACGTGACCTTGAAGGTCCCTTCAAACCCAAACCTTTCTGTGAGCCCAGGTAAAAGCTAAATACTTGTTGACCAGAGTAGAACAAAGGGACAGTCTTGCTGGTCTTTAAGCACTGCAACAGGACTTGGAGGAAACAGTTGTGTTTTACTGTTACAACAGCAGAGAGAGGGAACACCAGTTATGAAAGCTGAATTTTAAAGCTCCTCTTTCCACATCCCAGTTCTCTAGGAGGTTATGTGTTTACTCCATGTTCAGTGTGAGAGAAGACTGTGTGCCCTGAAGCTTTAGAGAAAGGCAGAGTTACTGCTTTAACCCTTCCCACCCCACTTGAGCATTTATTAGTGAGATACCAGCTTAAATGCTGAGATTAGTGACCATTTCACCACTAGTAACACAAATGTATGGTATTTTCTTCAGGAAGTTGAAAATCTAAACCTCTCTACTCAGCCCTGCTCACAAAATTAAAGTAGAAAGTGTTTTAAAATATCAGTCATGCAGAATCTGAAAGTCTTTACATATCAGTCACTATGGCCAAACTCCCCAGTCTTTCCCTAGGCAAAAGCCATGGAACTGCAGAGGGTGTGGGGATAACATTTTTCAAAGCAAACAGATTTTTTGGCAGTCGGAGTCCCATTTCCAAATGCCAGCCAATGCCACTGATGGACCAAGGGACTTAGGGACTTTCAGGAGTGCCAAGTTGTAAGTGCTGAATTCCTTTACTTCACTGCTAAGGGAAAGAAATATTTACATTCCCAAGACACTTCTTTGAATATGCTACATGCCGTTTTGCAAACCTTGTTCATAACCTTTAGCCAGTCAGTTTTGCTCCTGCTGAAAGTAATGATCATTATCCTTTTGACTTCATTAGGAATAAGAGAACATTTATCAATTGTTAATTAAGCTACCAATTGGAATGACACTCCTGGTGGGTTCAGAGTTGTCCTCAGATGTGGATACTCCTGTTGAAGTAGACACTAACTCCCTTAGCATCAGTGCTGCTGCTTACTTTGCTTTTTATTGCTTATTCCTTGCTGCTTTTTATTTTTGGTGTAAGCTTTGCAGTTGACCTTGGAAGTGATTTCTTTCTTCTTTGGGCAGAGAAGAGATACACTCTGGGGAATCGATAAGAGGGTTTACACAGTCACACAAGCTTTCTCACAGGGACACCTACCAAAGCATCTTTAAAAGATGCTGGAAGTATATAATAGCAAAGTTGCAAAGTTGAGATGTCTTCCTGGATGTTGTCTAGGACCTGAGAAGTGAAACCTTTGAAAGCATCGAAACACTTTTTTTTTTTTCTTTTTTCTTTTTTTTTTTCATAAACCATTTGGGGTTTTTTTATAGTTCCACTACACATCTTCAAAATCTGTCCCAAGTGGTGGACTCTGTGCTTTGATACTTTAATGATGTCTGGTTTTCTTTTTTGAGTGAGAGGTTTTTAGCCTGACTGTCATGGAACTGGAAGAGGAGCCAACGTTGTGTACAAGCTCCCCTAGACATGCACAGTGTTGTGAACCTGGAGAGCGCTTATTCCCTGAACACCACCACACAAAAATTCTCAGACAAGCAGGATCCAACATGGGGCTGAGATGCTTTTGCCATTGCTTTCCACCAAAGTTCAGTAATGTTTGCACCCCCTTTCCTAGGACATGTGCCCCAAATGAAGGAGCAAGTGAGCCTGGGTCATGGAAATTGACCGCATGTAGCAAAGATCTGTGGTGAAGTATCCTTGGAATGTCTTGGAACTGTGCATGCCTTCCCTGAGCATCAGTGAGGCAATCTGTGGAGGAGGAGACACTCAGGCTTGGGCAATCAAATCTAACATCTTCTCTTTAAAAGAGACATGTGGCTGCTCTGACAGGGGCTAAATCAAATCATGAGGCATTTTGCTCAACACCTTCCAAACTTTGGTCCTCAGGAGCTTATTGATGAGTTTATGGGATTTTGTGGGTCAGTGACAAGCAAGTCCACATCTGCTTTACGTTCAGTCTTTCAAATGGGGCCCTTATAGTCCAGAAACTTGAGAAAGCCACAGATCAGATCAGAGAAACTTGAAAACCAGTTGAGGGTGTATCTTTGAATATTGTAGTAACTGTTTGGTCCCTGAAAGACCTAATATTTGTGCACAAAGAAACCTGTGTGGTGAACTGGGTGTTTCTGGAGCACATGGGGCTGTGAAGTCTCATTTATGCATGGCCATCACAGAGAAGGTCTGTCTGCATGTTTTTGCTGAAAGGGAACATTGCTTTGAGTGGTGCCAGGTGAAATTACGGACTGAGTGGGAGTTGTACACTGTTCCTCTGAGGAATCAGCTGGTATGGTCTGGCAGCATTACTTGCTCAAGGAACAGGTGGAACGAGCAGTGGAGGGTGGAACGCTGTAAAGGCAAAAGCAAGTGGGAAACTGAGAGGGCTTTCCCCTTGGCAAAAGTTTAAATTCTATCAAAAATACCTTATTTTTGGGATTAAAACTAGGGAGGAAGGGAGGGATTTCTTTAGAATTTTTGTGTTTTGTTCCTGGCACCTTCCCAACCACTGTATATTGAGAGCAGAGATGTGTGAGGATGAAGAGTGGGAATGGCTGAAATTGGATGGATAAAGAGTGACGTTAAAAAATGTACAAAGTTTGTTTCCAAGAAGCAAGAGCTGAACACTTGCAGTTCCCTCAGCTTCTGAGAATTGAACATCGAGACAAAGGGGAAAAACCAGGAGAGGGTTAGACAAAAATCTAAGAATTAATGCTCTTAGTTCATGAGATATATTACAGCTGGACCTCCAAGACTAAAAATGTCAGGCTCCCATTTCAGTTATTCCTTCTTTTCACTTTTGCTCTTCTCTGTCTCTGTTTTGTGTTTTGTTTTGTTTTTTTACCTGTGCTTCGTGTAGTTTCTCTGTGGCTATGCATCCAGCACATTTGGCCAGTCGCCCTCGCCCACACCCACACCAAAGGTAAACTGAATACATGAGTTCCTCTGTTGTATACTCACCTCTCCTTGGCAAGGATTGTGCTTTACTCCTGTTGATTTATTCGTCTTCCTGCACTATCTATAGAGGATCCATTTCAAGTGACCAATGTGATGGAGAGCATTTTTACAGCTTCTTGAATAGGTACAGGTGTATGACTGTGTCACTTAATTCTAGGATTCAACTCAGAAGAACTTTGTAATGGTGGAAATTTGGTTTGGATAAAATCAGAACCAGGCTCAGCCAAAGTTTTTTTTCTTGATATTTGAATCATTTTAAATAACTTCAGATGGATCATCTGGAATTCGGCTGTTGTTTACCATGGTGACACCATTGACTTTAGTGGGACATTATTCCTCCAAACAACTGCAAATCTGGCCCTCTTTTGCACTTTTTGAGGCAAGACAGCTCACGTGCAAAGAGAGACCCCTGGACTGCATTTCTAAATGCCATGACTTTTGAAGGTGAAGGGTTAGTTCTTGTTCAGAGGAGACCTCAGATCCAAGCCTTCGGAGACAAGATAAGATGAAATTCGGTCAGGACCACCAAAACAGGCTTTTGGCACCTTTTTTAGGTCTTTTCTGTTGCATCTCATCTGCTGACTGGTTCTGATAGCTTCCCAAACCTTGCTTGATAGATATTTGGCCATAAGGTAGCATATTGTGTGCTAAAGATTTTATGCTATAAGCTTTCTGACTCTGCTCACATTTCCACAATCCCTTGATAACCAGAGGATTAGCCTGCTTCTCAAAATTCAGATCCTTGCGTGGGGCTGAATTTCATCCTTTTTTACTTCTGCAATATCTTGGATGTTTGGATTTGGAATTCCAATGAGAAGGATCTGACCCAAAATGACTGAAAGCCATTCATTCCAGAGGTGGACTCCTTCCCCTCTATATCATGGTTAAAACTGTTTCAATTGGAACATATCATTGGGCCTTGCTCTAGAGTTGTAGCAAAAATAAAAGTCCTTCCTGAGTTAGGATACAAGAGAGCTGGAGAGAGATTTTGACAAGGGTATTGAGTGATAGGACAAGGGGAATGGCTTTAAACTGAAAGAGAAAAGGTTTAGATGAGGTATTAGCAAGAAATTCTTTCCTGTGAGTGTGGTGAGGCACTGGCACAGGTTGCCCAGAGAAGCTGTGGCTGCCCCATCCCTGGAAGTGTTGAAGGCCAGGTTGGGGCTCTGAGCAACCTGGTCTAGTGGAAGGTGTCCCATGGCAGTGGGGTTGGAAGTGGATGAACTTTAAGGTCCCTTCCAACCCAAACCATTAATGATTCTGTGATTCTACGGTGAGATTAAATCCAGGAGAGAATGTGCAAAATCTGTCGGAAATGTTTAGGCCAGTTTTTTGCCTCTGAAGATGTCCACAGGAGATACAGGGAAACAGGAGTTTTGTTGTTGTCACAGTTGATCTTACAACTAAGCCTTGTGTTTGTAGGTTTTCTAAGGAATAATAGTTGCTCATATTTGTTAGACACTGATGTAAAGGTGGAACAGCGAAGATAAAAAAGATTTTTCATATATATATATCTATATATGTATAAAATATATATGTATATATATGCATGTCAAAAAGCTTGTAGTTCAAAATAGTGATACTTGGCACTGTTTAGTAGCCCATCTCAACTTTGCATTGGAAGGCACTTTCCAGACTGTACAGCCTTTAGGAGAGAGACTGTCTCTTCACTGTATGACACTGCAGAATGAGGTGGCCTCAGCTTTCAGTGGCCACCTGAAGGCCATCCCAGCGACATTTCATATAAAAACATAACAAAGAAAAAGCATCATTTTGCTCAGAAACTGCATGTCACATTGGCATGGCCCAATTTAGTGACCTTATAATCCTAAAGAGATGGGAGGATGATCCTTTGTCCAGAACCTTTCTGCAAAGTATTGCTGGTGATACATGTTTGCCCTCCTTCCCTAGCGCTCAAGTATTTCATCTTTCTGCATTTCCACTGAAGCAGGTCCCATCTCCTGATGGTATTTCTGGTGCACCAGCAGCCTTCTCCTTCAAGGAGGAGAAGGTGCAGAGGGACAGAAGGAATAACTTCTACCATTTCTGGTTCAGTGACATTTCTCCTTGGAGCTGCCATTCTCCTTGCCTTTTATCTTGGTGTTACTGCAAACAGCCATGTATGTGTTTGCACCTCCAAAGTTCAGAATGGCTTGAGATGGGAGAAAGAAGCAGAATTGAAGCATGTCCACATGTCATGCTGGTCTGCACATCATTCTAAACTCTCTTCTGCATGCTCTTTCTCTGTAAATCGTCTAATTCTCTTCTCTCTCTTGTTTTTCTCTTCTGGTCTTTAAGTCCTTTCGTCCTTTGATGTGGAATACAGGCTGAGTGCCCCAGTCTGGGATAAAGCACCTGCAGTACAGTGAATCCTGCTCATGCTTCCCCATGGCACACAGGTCTCATCCTCCCTTCTACTGGGCTTTGTATGGACACAAGTGAAGAGAGAGTCTTGAGTCCCAAAGATGTTACAGTCTAAGAGTTTGAAAGCTAAGAATTGTTTGGCCCGGGAAAAGCAGAATATATCAGCCCTTTCTCCATCAGGCTATGGGGATTGGGTCTGGTTTTAGCTAAAAAAATGCTTTTCCTCTGCAGTAAATCCTGTATTTTCAGTGCCGTGCTAGGCTGTGTTGACAGGATGCTCCACTCCTTTTTTGAGGTAATTTTGTTTAAGTAAGGGCAGAGGTGTGATTCTCTCCAAGCTGGTGTTGAGGTGAGGCAGAAGGAACCACAATTACTTGAGTGGTGTCACCCATCCCTGAAGGAGGAAGCTGATGCAAAACGCTTGTCAGAGTATTCATTGTGTATCTGAGAGCCCAAATAGTGCCCATAGGGCAGGTGCCCACTATTGAGAGGGGTCTGTGCACGAAAGTCAGGCCCTGAGATGTCATCCCTGAATGTGATGAGGTGGTCTTGACAGGGGGAGCCCAGACCACTCTGACTGTTTGGACAGGAAGACAAGCTGCTCTCTGGTCACTGTCCCTTTCTTCCAACCCTTCCCAGCAAAAAGCTCTCAGATGTAAGGATGGAGATGGCGCCACTGCTTTTCGCCAGATCTGGATGCATGCAGGAAAGAAATGCAAGGCACCAGCAAGCTGGAGAGGCATTTCTTGCTGTCTGGGAGCAAACCACTCATGCATTCCCTCGTAAACCCTTGCACAAAGTCTCGCTCGCTTCCTAATACCATGGTTTAAAATTGATCTCTCCCAGCCAAGCCCAAATTGACTAAAATTTGGCTAACATGCAGTTTTTTCCAACTGCTAGCCCTGCTCCTGTTGCTGCTTCTAACCCCCGTGGCTATCCTTCCACATCTAACAGAGGTGACCTCTTGTGCATAATTAGCAAAGTGATAAGAAAACATTCATCAAAGCCTTTCAAACCAGGATTGTTGCTGAAACAGCCTTTTCCTCAGAACATCTGCAACAAAATACGAGCATCAGACTCTACAGTGCTCTGCAGGTAGCAGCTGTATCCGTTAATTACTCCAGATTTGTTAGTAGTTTGTCCTTCTGGGGAGGATTTTGCTGGGAGAGATCACTGGTAGCCCCCATGCTCTTCTTGACAAGCAGGCCAGGTTTTTGTGGTGTTTGCATGAGCTGGGTTTTCTCTTGTTGGAATTCCATGATGACTTCGTGTTTTTCTTGATTGGGTTTGCCTCAACATCACATCCAACCTGAGTTGTGTAAACTCCCTGTTTGTGGCAAAGGGGTTGGACTAGAGGGAATTTATAATCCCTTCCGATCCAAACTGTTCTGGGATTCTATGGAATTCCTCAGTTTTGGGGGGTGGGAATGTTGAAGGCTATTAGTGCTATGTGATGAAGCACGTGTAAAGATTTTAGCAAAATTAGAATAAACACGGCAACAAAAATACGCAAATAAACACTGCAAAACATGGCAGCAAGGCCTGTGCGGATGGGGACTTTGTGACTCCACACATGGCTTGACTGCCTGCAAGTAAGAGGATGTTTGGAGGAAAAATGCATTAAAATCCTGCTGGAATCCTCACTTTGGGAATTCTCTGGCCATCAGGTCATGTCGCAGGTCATGTCACATTTTAATTCAGAGGGAGTTGCCTCCTAGTGCCAAACTTTTCCTCCAACCCTCCAGCATTACCTGCTGCCCCACAAAGGTTCCCTGAACACCAGACCCCACAAGACACGCAGCATCACTGTGACTGATGTGTAGTGAGCTCAGGTAATAGTGGCTGGCACATGAAAGGAGCTAGGGACTTCATTTGGAGGTGGTTTACTCAGGTTTTCCCGGAGCAGGGAGCAGGGACTATTAAGGGAAACATATACATTCTCATTTAGAAACACTTGCCCCTAAATAGAGATTAGGTTATTAATTTGACCAAAGGAGCTAAACCAAGAAAAATAACCCAAATCATCCTGATTTACCGCAGATACTCACCCCACTTAGTCTAGTTAATCTTCTTTTCCAAAAGCAACTCAAATCTGTGGTAGTACAGGCTGAGGAATCTCAGCAGAGGTTTCTGAACTGTTGCAGAGTCACCCTGCAGCAAGCATTCCCCTGGATTATATTTTACCCTAAATGGGTCTCTGGTTCTTGTTCCAGGGAGAAGGAGGAGCTCAGCCTGACATGAGGAACCATGACAGAGAGTTTGGCATGCCCATGCTGCAATCCATGGGGACAGGGAAGCCCATGCTGCTCCTGAGGAGCATCCCTGGGCAGGTGCATTGCCCCAAGCTGTAATACAGAGAATTTTGATGGCCCAGAAGAGGCTGTTTACTCTTATGGGCAGATCTTCCTCATGGCTCTGCTTAGGGAAGATGGGTTTTCCAGTCACACAGGGAGGTTCAAGCAGGAGAAATTAAATCGTGGCACTTTTCCTGCTTGCACAGAGCCATATGGAATAGGCTGCCAGAGCCCAGCCATCACAAGTTCGCAGGCTCTGCCCTTCCCCTCTCCTGCCGCAACTTTCAGCCACCTCTGGCCCCACTCCCCACTCCAGGCCCGGCTGTTGCGGGACGTTCCTGGGGACGTGGCCAGAGGGGAAAGGCACTGTTATCCTTTCATTTCCTGAGTGCGCTCCGCTGCGGTTTTGCAGGGAGCAGAGACAAGGAAGCGCTCACCGACGCTCAGCAGCCAGTTCAAGCGCTCCCTGGAGCTGTTGATGAGGACTCTCAGCGTGTGCCAGCCCTTTTTTGTCCGCTGCATCAAGCCCAATGAGTACAAGAAGCCCATGGTAAGTCCTGCTTTTCTCTCCTAGTTCCTTTTTTACGAGACTGCCCGTGGGGTCATCCTGCCCTAGAGCTACTGCCAAAACTCCTTTGGGCATCAGTGGAGTCAGGACTGACCCTGTGCACTTAAGAAAACCAACCCACAGCCTGTTGTGCAAGCAACAGAGTCACAAAAGGGTTGGCAAAATCAGGCACTTGCTTTGCAGTCCAACAGCACCCCAGAACTTCTTGCAGGGGGTAGTTCCTGACCCTGCCTTTCTTCCCAAGGACAATCTCAAGGAATTCACCCTGCAGCCCTTTATCCTATAGGAAATGCCTCTCCGTTTCCATAGGGGGTAGTCTCCTTCCTGCCAGAGACTTCAGCTGAGCCACAGGTTTAGTTCTGTGGCAGAGTTCAGTGCTTTCTAAAAATCATCTTCCCGTGGGTGTTTTCCTGAAAATCTTTGCTCCCAGTGGATCCCCCTTATTTTAAATCCTGTTTGATCCTTTCCACTGCCTTTTTATTTTCTTCACCAATTACAAAAGCATGGTTTTAAAAGCAGAAGAAAAAAGAGGCAAAATAGCACAGAGGAAATGCAAGAGGAGCTATCTTGCTCCAATTCACAGTGATTTGCTTCAAAAGCAATGAACGCTCTGGGAGCAAACTTTTAGGAGCAAATGAAAAGGAAGGACAGGACTGTAAATCCCCCTGACCACAAACTGCTCATGGAGGGGACTCTGAGTTTTGCAGCAGAAGGCAAGGGATAAGGTGGGTGCTGTACACCCCGATCCCACTGCCCGCACCTTCCAGGATCAGACACCGATCCTGTGAGCGATCACTGTTACCTGCTCAGCAGACTTAATAGTGGTACTGCTTGGAGAGGAAGAGCTTTATTTATTAAAGTTAATCTAGCCAGAGCTGGGGCTTTATCTGAAGTCATTGTCTATTAGCAGAGCTCAGCTGAGTGTAAAAAAGCAGAAAATACTGAATTTCAGAGCTGTTACGTACAAGCAGTGTTTGTTTGAAACTTACTTTTGCTGTTCACTGAACCTAATATGATGCAGAGCAAAAGGTTTGGTGGCTCTCTCAGATCATTTTACTGTACTCTTATTCTGGTTTTGGTGAGAGTAAAAAGACACCTATTAGCCTGTTAATGGAATATTTTGGGTAAATATTTAACAATATGTCTGATCTGTGATTATCATCTGAGCAGAGATCAGAACAAGACCTTCTTTTTGAACATAGGTGATGTTGAGAAATAGATGTACATCCTGAACTGATGTTAGCAAATTATTCCAAGTGCCCTGACTCTGAGCTGTTTTTGCACCTGGATGTCTGGCATTCAGTCTGGTATTTTGTGTCCTGCATAGGACATCTGTATTTCATCAGCTCTTGCAAGTGCTAAGCCAGAAGTCTCTGTTCAACCTATTTGTCTACAAAACTTTTAGTAGGACAATAAAACAGCTCCAAGTTTGAAAGAATTAGACAAAGGGAAATTAATCTCCCCATTAAAGAAATGAGTGGGTGAGCTAACACTGAATCAGAGACTGCAGTGTGATATGAAATGTGATTTCTTGCTAAATTTAATTTTGACCTTGGTTTAATAATCCAAAGGAAAGGAAATCCCAGATAAAGGCACACAGAGCTGTTCAGGGTGACTGCAAAAGAGAACATTGTCTGAGGGATCATTTTCTGTCCCTGCCTTTGAAGGAAAACATACTGATAGTGATAGGAAATGGGATAGCGGAAGTGAAAGGTCAGTGGAAAGTCCTGACTGTTTGTTACTTTATGTTATTCTAAAACTTTTACTTCCTTCTAAAATATGCTTTAGAGGGGGAAAAAACAATTTGTATCGGGATGCTGGCTGGAGTTCTCTGGGTCTGTACATCATTCTATGCTGTTGCTTCTGAGTATTGTTCTGGTTAGTCCAAGAAAAAGGTGTGGGATGAATTAGATAACACACCACGCAAAGAAAATCAAAACTGTCTCCGGCAGTCTGTGCCTTATCAGGCCCTTGTGCCAGGAGCGCATAGTTGCCCATAAGTACAATGAATTAGCCCTGAAAGATCTGCTATCAAACCCCCGTGTCCTGTAACCTCCCCAGCTGTTTGATCGGGAGCTGTGCGTCCGTCAGCTGAGGTACTCAGGGATGATGGAGACCATCCGCATCCGCCGCGCTGGATACCCCATCCGCTACACCTTTGTGGAGTTCGTGGACCGCTACCGGGTGCTCATGCCTGGGGTGAAGCCAGCGTACAAGCAGGTGAGAATCCTCTTTCACGGGTAACAATTGCTCTCTGCTGGGGAATCTCCAGAGATATTTACGGGGTGTGCATCCTCTCCGAAAACAATTAGCGAAATTTGATCCCCAGGTGTCACAGTGGTGCTCTGGGCTTTCCAAGTGAAGCAAAGATGGTTACAGGGCTGGCAGGGGCAGGTAGCCATATTCAGCCAGTCCCTCTCACTCATCTTAAGCAAGGTGACAGTAAAGCCCTTAGAACATCATTAGCAGAAAAATTCAGGATTTGGGACTAGAAAAGGGAGGAGTGATGGGTGAGTCTGGTCCTGAGGAATCCCAACCCCTTTTCTATCAGGGTGACCTGCGTGGGACATGCCAGCGCATTGCTGAAGCAGTGCTGGGGAAGGATGATGACTGGCAGATTGGCAAGACAAAGATATTTCTAAAGGTGGGTGGTTCTCCCCATTCCTCCTGCCATCTTGGATCCTTGCCTCTGGAGGCATGTCCTACCATTTCCTTTCAATCACAAGACATGACCCTTTTCCATGGTCTCTGGGCTGCATGTCAGTGGGTAGAACCTGGGTTAAGGTAGAACATTTGGGGCCAGTTTAGGAGCAGCAGGCAGGAGGAAGTCCTGACACTGTGCCGGCACTGATGCATTCACAAATCCATACCAGCACAAAAGTGGTCACATCCACTGCACAGCCTTTTCCCTCCTGGGCTGAGTCACTCAACTTCCTCTCCTGCCTTTACCCAAAAGGCACAGCAGCAGGAGGGATGCCCATGCAGAGCCATGCAGAGAGAGGGACATGGGCACAACAGGCTGACTTTGCACATCCCTGTGCAACCCAAGATGTGCCTACAGTCTCCTAGTGTGCATCAGTCCAGCTGACACAGAGCAATCCAGCACTGCAGGTGCCCTGCAGCCCCATACACTCTCGTCTTTCCTTACAAACCCGTTCCTGTGCTGTTCTGGGAAGATGAGGCTTCCCCTGAGCAAAAATCTCAATGATAAACCTGGACTGCTTACACCTGAATTCACCCCCAAATCCCACTGCCAGCGCAAACAACCCCATCTCTTCCTCAGACCTTGTTCCCACTAGTTGCTCTTTCCAGAGCCCATTATCAAGATATCGCAGCTGTCAGGACAGGAAACAGAGAAACTGGGAGGCCCCAAGGGGCCGCGGGAGGTTGAGCAAAGCAGGAAATGTGTGGAACTGCCTCTGCTGCACCCAGGGCAGCATGGCTCAGCTTACCATGACTGGGAAAGAAAACTGCATCACACACAACATGGAATTTGTTCCAAGAATTTTGAATCCAAGAATAAAGCTTGGATTGGTGCATCCGAAAGCCTTAGGGCAAAGGAAATTCCATGTTTCAAGGAGCTGTTTTTTTCCTTGGGGTAAGGAGGCATTGCAGCCTTGGCTAGAAGAAGTGACGGGACCCAGGCAGCCTGGAGTTTGTTAACAAACCTCTCCAGTGCTCCTAGGAACTGCTCCCATGGCTGAGAGCACTAGGAGGTAGTGACAAGAGACTCTCCTGTCACATGTCAGGCAGAGGGAGAGCTTGAGACATTGGTGCTGTGTTGCTTCCTCCCACAGGACCACCATGACATGCTGCTGGAGATTGAGAGAGACAAGGCCATCACGGACAAAGTCATCCTCATCCAGAAGGTGGTCCGTGGGTATAAAGACAGGTAGGTATGAACCCCACTGCCAAATGGGAGGTGGCCTGTGTGGGATGCTTCATCCAGCAAGTGGCTCCTGGAGGCTGCGTCACTCCTTTTGTGCCCAGATGACCAGAGGGGACCCTGATGTGTTGGCATCAGGTGCAGCAAGTACTGGAGGAAAACAGTAGAGGAAACAAGAGGATAGCTGTGTTATCTGCCTCAAACCTGGACAGAATAGGACCTTCTGTCCCTGTTCAGTTGCATCTTCAGGGTATGTGGTGTTTGCTATGACAGTGCAGCAGACTCTGAGCCTGCTGAAGGCAACACTAAGACTCCAGTCTGTGGAGTTCCCCACAAGACTGCAGAGGGAACGCTGGGTCGCCTACTGTAACTAAAGTTGCTCTCCCCAAGGCCAAAGGGGTTCAGAACTCTTCCCTTTGCAACCCAGTTTCCAGACATGGGAAGAGGACAGGTCACTCATGGCACCATTGCGGATGAAGAAGGGGAGCCACAGCCAAGACAAGCTTCACCTATGGGAGAGGGACAGTTCTTGGGGTTTTATGCTCTTTGATTGTCCAATTGTCTCCATGTTGTCTGCAGGCAGAATCAGGTCAGGCTGAGAAGGACTGTAGGAGCAGATAGGGATAGCAGGGTGGTGTTGGTGAGGTTTGCTCTTGATCATTTGGGTGGGATTCAATCCATTTTCAGGTGCTAGAATGAAATGGGAAGGACACATAGGGACAGATTTTAGATGTGAGAAGAGGGTGCGGGGCTGGGGGAAGGAGGGAACCATTCTTAGCATCTCCTGCTCTTCCCATTCCCATAACCTGGCATAATCTGCCTGCAGAGACCTCTCAGAGAGAGTCCCTACAGATGTTTTTTGAAAGCAAGGAGAGCTGGGGGAGGAGACATTTTCAGGCCAAAAATGCAGTGTTTATTCCACCTGTACACTCAGGTTCAAATCTCCAAGAAATGAGGCCCAGAAGATGATGATAACTTGTGGCCAAACCACAGAGGCAAATGATTGAAATGCCTTTGCAGGTCCAATTTCCTGAAAGTGAGAAATTCAGTCCTGATGATTCAGAGATACTGGCGTGGACATAATTGCAGGAAGAACTACGGTGCTGTAAGTACAGGGGTGCTTCCTCACACCTCTGCCTTCCTGTCTCTTTCACCTGAGATATACGTAAGGGTTTCCTGGTTCAGAATGTCCCACTGAATGTAAGAAGTGGTGATGTTGGCTTTTATCAGTTGGAGCAATGAAAGGCATTTGCTCTTTTGCTTTGTCTTCTCATTGAAAAGACCACCTCCTAGCTTGTTCTTTTGCCTGTGACTTACATGTTCATTGCACCAACTGATCATTTGGGGGTTTGTAAGTCTTCCCCTAGTTTCCAGATGGCTGGAAACTCAAGAGCAGCTTCCTCCGAAAAATAGACTCCATCTCCATGTGGGACCATATTTGAGTTTCTCACCAACCCAGTCCATAGTCCTCTTCTCTCCCTTTTCCAGCTGGTTCTGAACCCAACAGCAGGGTCTTTTGGGAGGTGTATTGGGGTCTAAAGTATCTCAATATAATCCTCCAAGGCTGCAACTTGATACAATTAGCCACTTTCCAGGCTGGCTAGGGCGCTGCCTCCTGCCATCAAACAGCATCTTGACTGTCAGGCAGGAGGTTTGCAGATGCTGTTCCCTCCATAGGAACAACCCTCATGGCTTGTGGTTACCTTGGGATGACCAAGCCAACATCCTGAGGCCTCCCAAAGGCTCAGTAGGGAAGAAACCATGTTTGTCCTTCCTGGGCTTTGAAACAATGCAGCAGCCAGAGGGCTTCATTTCTCCACCCTTTTGGGGAACCTCCTTCCAGAAGGTTTGCTGTCTTGGGGGCTGATTCCAGTGGCTGTTATTTACAGCTGTGCAAGCAGGAGATTAGCAATGGAAATCTGCTTACAGTGGATGAGCCCCTGGCTGGCGGGGTGGTTTCATCCTGCTCCTTCTTGCAGATGCGGATTGGCTTCCTGAGGCTGCAGGCCCTGTACCGATCCCGCAAGCTTCACAAGCAGTACCACATGGCTCGCCGGCGGATCATCGAGTTCCAGGCACGATGCCGGGGCTACCTGGTCCGTAGGGCTTTCCGCCACCGCCTCTGGGCTGTTCTCACCGTCCAGGCCTACGCCCGGGGCATGATTGCCCGAAGGCTCTATAAGCGCCTCCGAGGGGAAGTAAGTACCATGGAGGAGAAACGGAGATGAGGAAAGGGGAGAAAAACATGCTTCTGCATCATGTTCTCTTGGGAGCCATTTTTAAAGGAAAAAGAAAATCCAAAAATAATTAGATGCCTATTCAGAAAGGCTCTTCTGTTTATTCCCACAGTATTATCGACGTCTGGAAGCAGAGAAACTTCGGCTGGCAGAAGAGGAACGACTTCGAAAGGAGATGAGTGCCAAGAAAGCCAAAGAGGAAGCAGAAAAGAAACACCAAGTACATGGGGACTGATGTCTTTCTGGGGTTCTGTCTGTTCTCCAGGAAATAGTTTTGCTCCTTTGAGGGGCAATGACAAAAATATCTAAGGGATTTCTGCCCTGCTTGAGTGGTTTGTATTAATTCTCTAAAGTACTCTGTGCTCTATTAGTTTGAAGCTGCTCCAGAATTTCTGATTTCCTGCACAGGAATGCCAGAGATTATAGTTATTATTCACTTGCTTTTGCTATTGTATAAAGGGGGAACTGGGACACTCTGTGTGTGTGTGTGGACATGCAGGGCTGTTGTATAAAAGAAAAAATTGAGGTCAGTGAGAGTTTCTGTGCATGGACCAACACCCCTAAACAGGCACTAAGGAATGGGGAATTGCTTTGTCCTTTCCACTTGGGAAACTGAGACATGGACATGTCACTGATCTGCTCCAAGTTATGATACGGGTATAATGCCCTAAGCACCAGGCAGGCTGCCTTCCTAAAGCCAGGCCCTGCAGAATTTACTGCCAGCTCTTTGGAAGGAGCAGTTCAGTCATTGCACTTGTCCTTTTGCAGGTACGCCTGGCCCAGCTGGCACGGGAAGATGCAGAGAGAGAAGTAAAGGAGAAAGAGGAAGCACGTCGGAAGAAAGAGCTCTTAGAAAAAATGGAGAGAGCTCGCAATGAGCCAGTGAATGACTCGGAAATGGTGGACAAAATGTTCGGATTCCTGGGGACAACCACCTCCCTGCCTGGCCAAGAAGGCCAGGCACCCAATGGCTTCGAGGTACTGGAGGTGTACAGGAGCCTGGCTATCTCATGAAAGGCATTAGCAAAACATTAGTAGGTCAAGGAAGAGCCCAGCAATAAAAAAGTATGTTTCTGAAGGCTTCCTTCAAGGCCAGGCTTTCCTGTGTGGCCCCAGAGTGTTACTGTGCTGTGGCTGGAGATGGGCAGGCAGACTGGCAGCTTTCCCTGGGATTTCCAAATGGAGGAGAGCAGTATCGCTATAAGATCATCAAGGACCTGTGGCCTTTGAGATCTTTCCTTTTTCAGTTCATCACAGCTCATGGCATTTAGCTCTTAGACACCCTTTCCCCATGGTAGGAGTGGGGCCATGCTTGTTACTTCTACTGCTCTGGGGACATTCCTGGGCACAGGTATGTCCTTCGGAGCTTGGGCTTTGTATGGGCTCCAGAGCTATATTCCATGTTTTCCCTCCATCTGACTTTTCCTTTTGGGATGGAAATCAGACTGACAGAAAATTCAGGCCCAAAGGAAAATGGTATTTCGATATCCAGAGCCATGCTGAGTGTGTGACATGTCCTTTCACAACAGGATCTTGAGCAAGTCCAGAAGGAGCTTGAGGAAGAGGACCTGGATGCAGCATTGCCTCTCCCTGAGGAAGAGGAGGAAGACCTCTCAGAGTATAAATTTGCCAAGTTTGCTGCCACATATTTCCAGGGCACAACAACACACACATACATCCGCCGGCCTCTCAAGCAGCCTCTCTTGTACCATGAAGATGAAGGAGACCAGTTGGTGAGGCAGGGGATGAAAATCCTTGAGCATGGGTGGATGGGTTGGAGCAAGCCTGGGTAACCCTCCAGCCAAAGGGTACCAGCAGTTTCCGTTTGGGATACACTCATCTGCTGCACATGTGTCCATGGCCACTGTCCCACCAGCATGCTTTGAGTGCTGGTGAGACAACGATTATTAGAGGGATGGAGCATTAGAGAGGAGGGTCCATCTCTGTACCTTGGTATTTGTGTTATCACTACAAGAGCAGAAATGGATTGAATCTGCATGGCTGTAATGCACATTACATTATCCATGAACTTGCCTTCACTGTGGTTCTCCTTCCCCTCTGTAGTGGGTTAGGAGCTGCCAGTCTCTGCCCCTTGATAAGGCTGGCATCTCCTATCAAGAAGAAAAACCCTGGTAGGGTTCACAAACAAATTCATGGTGGCACCAACACAGAGCCTGAATGTGTGGTCCCAGCCAGCAGCCTACCCAGCATGCTCAGAAGGGACGTGTGCTGCAGGCAAAACTTCATGTGTGACACAGCAAAGTGTTTTATCTCCTGCAGATCTACAGAGGGACCACAGTGGGGTTCCTGATGGATTCAGCATGGCTTGCCCACCCCCTCCACTGGCCTAGTGTGAGCTAATGGAGTGTAACTTTCCTTTCAAATAGGCAGCACTTGCTGTATGGATCACTATCCTGCGTTTCATGGGAGACCTCCCCGAGCCGAAATATCACACAGCCATGAGTGATGGTGGTGAGAAGATACCAGTAATGACAAAAATCTATGAGACTCTTGGGAAGAAGACCTATAAGAAAGAACTGCAGGCTCTGCAGGGAGAAGGAGAGGTAACTGCTGGAGCTGTAAAAGAGATGTTGTTATTATTAGGTGTTGGATATTGAAATGTGTTAGAAAGGAACAACTTGTGGGGTTTGTGGCAGGCAGTCAGTTTGTTGGTTTTATTTGTGCTTGTGCTACGAAGGGAGAATTGCGTGTGTGTCAGGTGTTGATCCTGTCGTTCCCTCACAGGGAGAACTGAATGTCTGCCAGCTGAATGTTCCCCAGTAAAGGACGTGCCCTGGTATCTCTCATGGGACTTTGATCTCTCTGCTTCACCCCACAGGGCTAAAGTACAGCGGGGGAATGCAATGTCCTGTGTTTCTTATTTGGGGATTTCCTTTCGATCTGTCCTGAGTCAGACTAAATTAAAAATGTGCCCTTAATCTTGGAGCAGGAAGTAATTAGTTACCAGGAGATTAAACTGTGGAAATAAAAATTTTAAAAAAAGTAAATCCCTATTGCATCCTGAGTGCCTTCTGGATATCATTGGAGGACTTCATCTTAGTATCCTTCCCAGACAAAATACTGTTCTGGATAAATCAGTGTCCACAGTGCTGATACATTTTCATTTTTGGTAATTGCTTTATTCAATAGGACAAGATATTCTCTGCTACTGGCATCTTCTGAATGTCACTGGTTAATTTTCAAGAAGTTTTCTTGACAAATCTCTGCAGCATTTGCAGAGGTAAATTAACAAATCTCCTCATTCTTAGAAATGATTATACCATTCAGCACTTCAGTGAATTACCTGAGGAGAGTAGCCTCAGGATCATAATGCTGTAAAAACATACACCAAGAATCACCTTTCATTCCTTCTACCCACAATTTCTTGCTCCTTTATTACAAAAAGGCATATTTTGTCCAACTGAGATATCAGGCAGTACAGAAGAGAAGGAAAATTTAAGCTGTCCTTTTTCTCTGTGGTTACATCATCTCTTCACAGTACAAAAGATGCCCGAGTTAAATGATATGCAAATCCAGGTTTACAGCACCAACTCATGTCTATAATGGATATAAACCATCACAGCCACAGGACTCAAAGTGTCAGTTGGGTGTGAAATCATGGTCTTTTCAAAGCTGTTTAAATGGGGAGAGGTTAACTGGGTCCAAAAGTTTGCTATAAAAATAGAAAGCCAGCAAGTAATTTGATGATATATAGTCAGTGCCTGGAGCTGTCCCACATCAAAGGTATTCTTGTGGGAAACCTGATAGAGCACAGGGCTGGTTAAAAGTTATGAAACCACAGTGGGTAACTGTCCACGAATCCCTGGCTAGATGGCTTCCTGCTAAAAACCTGCTGTGCAAATGGCTTGTCTCAGAGAGTGGTCTTGCTCCTCTCATTTCCACTGTCATGCAGCGGAACTGGGTGGAGCTGGGTTAAGCAGGAATTAGCCATGTATCCAACATAAGTTTTTTCATATGTTCCCAAGATACAATTTTGGTCTGAGAGACACTTACTGATTAGAGAGTATCTACAAAATTCAGAGCCAGACCTGGGTTATCAAGGGGCACAGGAATATGGGTCCAGACTTCTGGTTCCCACCAGCTTCTGAAACATCTCACTGTCTGCTTAGGATTAATGGTCTTTTACAGGAGCCCAGGGGAGGCAGGGCGAGCACTTGTTCAGCATTTACGTCTCACCACTTTGCATCCACCCCTCTTGCTTTGCAGAGTACTCACATTGATGGGCACAAGAAGAACAGTGTGCGGCACAAACTGGTCTCCTTAACACTCAAGAAGAAATCCAAACTGACAGAGGAGGTGAGGGGAGACGTTTGGCCGCCTGGCAGCACAAGTGCCGTTGGATTGTCTGCAGCCCTCTCTGACTCTCTTCTGCTTTTCCCTAGACAACATAGAACCAGCCCTCCTCTGGGTTTGGCGCTACCTGTCTCTCTGCCTGAAAGATTTAAGGAGTGTTTAAGGGGAAAGGTTGGCTTCCCGTGTCTCCTTGAGTCATTCTGCACCTCGCGCCGGCCTCCCCTCGGCTCCTGTTCTCCATCCATCCAGCACCTTCCCTCCCCTCTTTCACAGCCCTCCATCCAGCTGCCGATACCTCTCACCACTCTGTGATGGTCTGAATGTTATCCCTGCTTTTAGTTTCCTGCCCTCTACCCTGGCATAGATAGCAGAGGTGGGGTCTCCAATGGCACTCACCCATCCTCTGCTCCATTCCAGTGCCAGGGACAAAACTCCCCACGGGAGCAGTTACCCCAAGCTCAGAGCTTTTGAAAAATCCCATCTCAAAAGAGTGAGGAATGATAAATCTTTCAGGTGAGGTGGTGGAAACAATTCATAGACTGCCCGTTTCCAGAGCAGGCCCCATCTCACCTGCCTGAGAGTATGAAGATTGCTCTGTGAGATACTCTCTTAAGGCTCAGTGGGGAGAAACAGGACCCAATCCAGCTCACCCTACTTGGCTCTGAACACACTCTAGAAATGTTCATCTCTCTAAATGGAGATGGGGTTGACTAGCTGAGACAGCCAGCTGGTAGGCAGACGAATGCCATCCTTGTTTTCACTAACAGCACCATGCTTATGCATTTTCAGCTGCATCATTAGCATGGGGAATGGGTCCGTTTTGCCAGTGAAAACACTGATGATTATTTTAATATGATTAAGTTAAAGGGACAGGACCTCCTTGGCAATAAGATGGGTTTATTCCAAAGATCCTTAGTGGCCCTCTCCTAGCAGCAGGACCAGATCAGAGCTGGGATGCAAGGATGCCATTGTAGAAACCCTGGGAAAGGACAAAGCAGGTGGAAGTGTGACTAGACAGGGCCGTTTTTTAATTGCACCCATACATGATTAAAGCCAACACAGTCAAACCCTCCCATTGCTGTTAAAATCCTAGATTGGAGAACTTCTGAGAGCCCTCCTGGCTGGTGGAAGAGTCCTCCTGGGGGAGCACCACACACTTGGGAGGGGGGTGGGGGGGACAAAGTAACTAGCTGTCCTGAAAGAGACCAATATGTCTGGTTGGCAGGTGACAAAGAGACTTCACGATGGTGAGTCCACGCTGCAGGGTAATAGCATGCTTGAAGACCGACCCACTTCCAACCTGGAGAAGCTCCATTTCATTATTGGTAATGGCATCCTCAGGCCAGCCTTAAGGTTAGAAATCAAGACAAAGGCATGAACATGCCATTCTTTTCATTCCTTCTTCCTTGAGCTTTTCTTGAGCTATTCAAACAAGTTTGATACTGTCTGCAGCTTTACAAAGCTCTCGTTTTATAATTTTTATGCTTGTGTTGTGTAATGCGGGCTGGGCTGGATCATGTTCCTTACTGTCCATATCAGGCCCAGTGGAAAGACCATGCGAAGGGATTCAGACATTTCTGAAAGTCCTAATGTCACTGGATTGGTTTTATTAATGCTCATTCTTGTTCCTCACTACTCCGTTTGACCATTATATCTCTTTTGTTTGTGCGAATATTTTTAATGGTCTGCTAATGAAAAACTCAAACTCATTTCATCTGCTAAATAAAGCGTTCAAAAATTGTAAACTGTCAGATGAGGGCCACTTGCACATCTCTGGTTTAGCCAATTTATGTGTTTATGTTTATTAATAGAAATTAATTAATGTCAAATAATTCCTCTGATTTTTTTTCTGTTTAACTTTAATTATTTTTTTTTTATTCCTGTTGTAGGGATGAAATCTACTGTCAAATCTGCAAGCAGCTGACCCAGAACCCATCCAAAAGCAGCCATGCTAGGGGTTGGATCTTGATGTCCCTCTGTGTGGGATGTTTTGCTCCCTCTGAGAAATTTGTGAAGGTAAATTGTAGATGACATTTGTCTCATGAATTATCTGCCAATACATTTTCTTTTCCACTCATGGGACCAGCTTTTCTCTTGGGTTTCACAGTAGAGGGAATCCCAGTCTTTGCCACAAAGTTCCTAAGGAAAGTGTGCATGATCCCAAGTTCAATGTCTAATGTGAATTAGATGAGTCACTCCTGAAAAGTGACTCTCCTTTCCTGTGGCTCTAAAGGTAATGTAGGCAACCAAATTAGATGATGCCTCCTGCACTGTAGATGTGTGAAGATGTGATTAAGTGACTTCTGGCAGGAAATTTGTTTGTGGGAGACTGCAAGTGGAATTTGCACAACCAGAATAGCCCACGTTTCTCCCCTGTTTCTTGTATGCAAAGGTCTGTGCATTCAGCATCTACTGGCTTTGACAGTATGACCTCAGGCATCTACTCTACCAAAACTGGCAAGGAATAGAACACAGCCAATTATGAATATAAATTTATACGAAAAGAAATGCACATAGAGAGGGAAGGATTTAATTTACATGGAAGTACATTTGCTGAGGTGCTCTCTGAATGATGCGACATTCCCCACCACGTGGCATATTGAAAACATCCAGTTCCAAGCAGCCACATGAGATGACATGTAATCCATCTTCAGCAGCACTGTGGATCAGCAGGACTGAAGTCAGTGGGAGATGCCAAATGGCTGACACTTTTGAAAATCAGGTTTTTCTTCAGGATTTTCTTTTCCTCTTTTCTGGGCAAAGTTCTGTTGCCTAGATTTGAACACTCTGCTTTCTATATAAGTTATAGAGTCATAGAATTTATTAGGTTGGAAAAGATGTCTAAGATCAAGTCCAACCACTACCAAGCCCACTGCTAAAGCTTACCCACAGGTACCACTAAAGCATGTCCACAGGTGCCACCTCTGCATGTTTTTTGAATACTTCCAGGGATGGTGATTCCACCCCTTCCCTGGACAATTTGTTTCAGTGCCTGACTGGAAATAAAGATGTTCCATTAATTTCCATAGATATCAGATTAGGTAGTGGGTCTTCAGCACTGAAAAAGCTGAAGCCAAGAATAGAAATGCCTCCTTCATCCCCAGGCCTTGTCAGTGTGAAATCTAATAAAGAAGATAAATCACTGGCAAAGTCACAGAAAATTAAATTATGTGTGGAAATGAGATCTGAGAAGTATGGCACAGGAAGCTGTGTTGGTTTAAATCTTTAATAACAGAAGATTACTTTAGGATAGTGAAGCACTTATCAGAAATAATTTATAAGTAGTTCTGGAGACTCGGACATAGAATGATAGAATCACAGGATCATAGAATCACAGAGGCATAGAATGGTTTGGGTTGGAAGGGATCTTTATAAGTCATCTTGTTCAACCCTGCTGCAGTGGGGGGTTTCTTCCACTAGACCAGATTGCTCAGAGTCCCATTCAACCTGGCCTTGAATGTTTCCAGGGATGAGGCAGACACAGTTTTTCTGGGCAACCTGTTCCAATGCATTACCACCTCCACAGGAAAGAATTTCTTCCTTATGCCCAATCTAAACCCACCTTCTTTCAGTTTAAAGCAACTTCCCCTTGTCCTGTCATTCCATGACAGGAATTCCTTATCAAAAGTCCCTCTCCAGGTCCCTTGTAGCCCCTCTAGGTTCTGGAAGGTGCTCTAAAATCTCCCTGGAACCTTCTCTTCTCCAGGCTGAACAACCCCAACTCTCTCAACCTGTCTCTATAGCAGAGGTGCTCCAACCCTCTGAGTGTCGTAGTGGCCTCCTCTGGACTTGCTGCAGCAGGTCTGTGTCTTTCTTGTGTTGGGGGCCCCAGAGCTGGACGCAGCACTCCAGGTGAGGCCTGATGAGGGCAGAGCAGGGGGGCAGAATCCTCCCCCTCACCCTGCTGCCCATGCCCATGCCCATGATACAGCCAGGACTGGCTGGCTTCTGGGCTTTGAGTGCACATTGATGGGTCATGTTGAGCTTCTTGTCCATGAGCACCCTCAAGTCCTTCTCCCCAGGATTAGTCTCAATCCATTCTCTGCCCAGCCTATGTTTGTGCTTGGGATTGCCCCAGTCCAGGTGCAGGAAATTGCTCTTGTCCTTGTTGAACTTCATGTGGTTCACACAGGCCCAGCTCTTAAGCATGTCCAAGTCCCTCTGGATGGCATCCATTTCCTTCTATAATTCTGTCATTCAAACATATCAATTAGAACTGAACATTTCGAAAAAGATTTTGCTGATAATGAGGCAGGTCTTCAGTATGTATTCCAGCTCCCAAATATGCAAGTTATGCTTTGGATCCCATTGGACACCTTTACCACATCATGTGCCAAGACACATTAGCACTCCTCTTCTTTGCACCTTTCTTTCAACAAACAGTGAGCTTAGGTGGGAAGGTTCAGTCACAAGGAAGTAGGAATGTGAAAAAATTAGGTAATTCCGTAGTTGATTATTAGCAATAGCATAATTAAAACTACATTTTTACGTTGCATCGAACACTTAGGATCATTTGCAACAGCTCTCATCCCTATAACATGGCTGTATTACATAGGTACTTCATAGTGTTGCTGTAAGTTGTGATTGACAAAGATTCCTGTCTCTCTAGTGATGTTATTTATGGCTGACAGTGTTATAAAGCCATCTGTGTTTCTGAAGGAACAGCTGCGTGTTATCATTCAGAGAACACTTTGTCTACGTATAAAGTCTCTCAGAAAAATCTGATTTACGGAATTATTAGTCTTACCTAGCATTTTGGCCGAGATGTTTGTGTTATATTTTCAAGTATTATCTTTCATACTGGGGAAATCACAGGATTTAATTTTCTCTACAATAATGTGGTTGTATTTTTAACATACACTGAAGTGCTTCAAATTCTGATTTAAGCCAAAATGCAATTTAAAATCTTACTAAGGGAATATCTATTTAATCTGCTGGCAGCTAAGTGTTCTGAGTGGCATTCACTTACAATTCCCCTAGATCATTACTTACACATCTTTTTCATTCACTCTCATCTTTTTGGCCAACACTCAATAACATTTTATAATACATCTTTAAAATCCAAAGATAGAAATCAGTGGCAGCAACAGCAGGAACAGAAAAGCTGCTGCTGTGGCTTCAGTCAAAGGCCTATCTAGTCTGGTATCTTATCTCCTCTGAGGCCAGAAATGCACAGGAGAAGAACAAGGCAGGGGTGTAGACTGTCCTACTCTCTCTCAGCTTCCAGTGATGTGATGTAGGAACATCCAAGCCTGACTGTTATCACTGTCATTAGTCCCAGAGGGCTTTTCTCCAATAAAACATTACTTTTTAACCTTTGCAAATGCTTGGCCTCTTAAGCCAAAGGTCTGAACAATGTGTTCCCTGCTGCCAACAGTATTTAAGAAACTTTATCAACGGAGGCCCCCCAGGTTATGCTCCCTATTGCGAAGAGAGGCTGAGGCGGACATTTGCCAATGGGACAAGGACACAGCCACCCAGCTGGCTGGAGCTGCAGGTAAGAGCCCCTCCATGCCCTCCCCAGGCAACTGGGGCTCAGGCTTTAAGCCTTACACTATCACAAGAACCATATCTTTGTCAGGACAGAATGTGGGGCAACAAAACGCCTATTTCTGTCAATATTTTCAGATAATTCCAGCATATTGCATTCCCCGTACATCCTGGCTTTGCTCCAGAGTATGTTTGAGATCAATCCTTTTGGCTGCATCAATATTTGTAGATTAAATGTGCTTGAGAGTGCTGTTGGGCATTGAGGCCAGCGGGCACAGAGCAAGCCCTCGTGTGTTCTAGGAAACTGTCTTCCAGATGAAGGTGGCTGCAGGCAAACAGTCTCCTGTGAGTTGTCCCTGGGACTTATTCGGGGATAATCATAGCTGGAACAGGCAGTTTGTGCAAAAATTGCTCTGTTTCTGTAGTGGTTTGCAGACATATACAGCTGTGCTCCAGTGTCCATGGGCATTCCCAGGCATGCTTGTATTTACTAAATTAGGCATCTTCATGACTGAATGTAATAAAAATCTGTGACTTCCAAGTGCTTCCAGTGGCTGACCGTACATTATCCCATTGATAAGTGTGGTATGGTAGCATTGAAAAGCAGCCAGGAACAGCGGGATGAGGAATTAGTAAGTGGTTACCAGAGTGGGCTAGAAGGGTATGCAGGTAAATAGTATTGAAATACACATAACATTATAAAGTTTTACTTTAATCCTTTAGGCAACCAAGTCCAAGAAACCAATCATGCTGCCTGTCACATTTATGGATGGGACAACAAAGACACTGTTGACAGACTCTGCAACAACTGCTAAAGAGCTCTGTAATTCTTTGGCAGACAAAATCAGCCTGAAGGACCGATTTGGTTTTTCACTCTATATTGCACTTTTTGACAAGGTAGGTCAAGTTCTGGTCCTGAATAGCTGTGTGAAAGAAGGGAGAGGTTCTCCTTGCAGTCTTAAAACTTCCAGAAGGCAGAAGGATTATTTCTACTGTGCAAGTAGCATGATTTTCACAGTAAAAGTAGTCAAACTCTGCAGCTGGTTCATAGGAAAATCTCTCTTATTGGAGATATTCAGAATTTACCAGGAAAATACAGAGAAACCCATTCAAAGATGCACTGTGTGCTAGACCAGAAACCTTCAGAAATTCCTTTCCTCCTACATACTTATGTGATGCTATTCTCTTACTCTCAGTTAAGCTTATTAGAGAAGAATTTCCAGTAAAACAACCTACATGGATTTTTATGCAAGGGAGCCAATTAAATTTAATTGGAAAGCTAGCAGTTGAAATTAAGCTTCCAAAATGAGCTAAAATCCAATCTGCCATTCCTTCATTGGCATTTAACCCAATTTATTTAACATAAAACCACATCTTTTTCAGAAATTCTATAAAAATAAAGGTGAGCATAAATGAGAGGGTAAAACTTCATCAAGTGAGACAATAACTGCAAGTCAATGAAACCGAAATATTCCAAGAGCTGCTGTATAAGAGGATGAAGTATATTCTCACCTACAGATGTGGCCACCTCTGCCTCTAGGTGGAAAAGAAAACGGTTTATACTCTGTCTTCTTCATCTTTTCTGAGGAGACTGTCAGCCGGGATGCTAAGTCTGAGGGGATATAGTGCTTTAGGGGCTTTGTGGCATACCCCAGTGAGAAGACACATAAATTTCTGTAACAGGACAGGCTTTTTTATTCTGGGTTTTTCTGATGCTTAACACGGTTGAGTCCAAGCCCATGACTTTGAAACAGTGTGTTTCAAAGCACAGTATGAATCATCAACAGTAGTTTAAAATGGGACAGTTGGCTTTACTGATTCATGTTGGTGCTCTCCCTTCAATCTGGATGGGAAACTGGAGCTCAGAATGGAATGCCTCACCCAGCCATGCTGCAGAACTATTCAATCTTGGCTGGCTGGAAGACATAGATACATTCATTGTTTTGATTATAAAGGAAGTCTGGCTGAGTGACTCAAAAATAGATCTCTCTACCTAGAAATGTCTGCATTTGGTCAGGTGGATGCCACATTTCCCTCTGCCCTGCCTAGGTGTCCTCGCTGGGGAGTGGCAATGACCACGTGATGGACGCTGTGTCCCAGTGCGAGCAGTACGCCAAGGAGCAGGGAGCGCAGGAGCGCAACGCGCCGTGGCGGCTCTTCTTCAGGAAGGAGATCTTCACTCCCTGGCACAACCCAAGTGAGGACAACGTGGCCACCAATCTCATCTACCAACAGATCGTGCGAGGGGTGAAGTTTGGGGAGTACCGGTGCGACAAGGTGTGTGACCTCAGCAGCTCCCAGTTGGGCCCAACAAGTATCTTTGAGATGGTGAAATAGGTTACAACGAAGGGGAGGATAAATATTTCTCCCTGGACACCAATTAGCTTGGACGTTATGGTAATCACGTGGAAAACAGGAGCTACAGCAATCAGATCCTCTTGACTGGGCTTGGATGCTTCCATGTGCTGCATGAGCACTCTCTCCTGGTGAATTTTGGATGAGAGAGTGAACAGGCACTTCGTCCATCCACCTCAGTTTGGAGGGCCACAAGCAGTCTGTAACCAGATCACCAGACCAGGAGTACACAGCAGAACCCTGCTTGGTGAATCCTGCCAAGCCTTAGGCGTGAGAGATGATTTGCAGGATACCCAGAGCTCTGCCATGCAGTACAAACCCAGTAATGTTGCCATATACTGAACAGACACTGGCAGCATAAACTTACAGCATTGGAGTCTCTGGGAGCTTACAGAATAATTCCAGTGTCACTGAAATTAGCATTTCAGGAAACATCAAAATCTCTGAACGTGTCCACCATGTTTTTTGGGGTAGGATTTTTTGCAAACAGTCATCTTTTTGTGGGGATTGTGTGGGGTTTTTGCTTCTCCAGGTGTCAAATTGAAGATATCTCTCTTCCCCAGCATCTGACCATTCTCCTGTGATCCAGTAGAATCCAGCCACCTTGGAAACTAAATCATCTTTTCACATCGATATTGAATTAAATGCAGCTCTTTTATCCTGTCAGAAGTCCTTATCTTTCTCCCACACCTTCTGTTGCTCCTGGTCTCCTTGTGCTATTACCATTTCAGTACCTCTGTTGCTTCACACCATGTGCTTGAAATGCAGCTGCATTAAAGGATGTTTTACAGTTCTGCATTATGCACACGTGCAGTTGCTGGGCTTCCCAAATGTGGGAAATGATGGACACATGCAGTTTTCATCATTAAGCTTTACCTGCCATAGCAAAATCACCTGTTGCTGACTGCAGGCATCAGAAACAGATTGATCGGCAAAGAAAGGCTGGGGCAAATGTTGCCACACAGGACAGTGTTGTGTGGTGCTGGTCACTGATCATGTTAGGGCTTAATCATAACTTTTAGCAGTCAATGTCCTGAACTTCAGATGTGCAAAAACCTGCAAAAGGTGAAGTTCTGCCAAAAAGAAGCATCCCCACACAATTCCGTACTACAGCCTCCACAACAGGTTCCTTGAGTGGTGGAGGGTGGATGTTGTGATGACCTGGAAACAGCATTAGCTTGGTTTGTTTGACTCCCACAGGAAGAAGATCTGGCAGAACTGGCTTCCCAGCAGTATTACGTGGACTATGGGTCAGAGATGGTACTGGAAAGGCTGCTAAATCTAATTCCATCCTACATTCCGGACAGAGAGATCACAGCTTCAAAAACAGTGGAAAAATGGGCTCAGCTCATTATAGCTGCACATAAAAAGGTGGGGACAATAGATCACCAGTCAAGGACCGCATTGTGCTTCAGTAGCTTCATGTGCCTTTTAAACATGTGTCAGACATCATAGCTCAGCTCTTAGCCTGGCCTGAAGCTAAATCACTGAGAAAGGGCAGGGTTTGTGTTAACCATATTTAGCTTTACCACTGGTTTTTGTGCACGATCTGACAGAAGACACCCTGCAAAGATTTACTCTGAGATGCAAAACACCATTTCTGGGGTGACGTTCCTGTTCCATGAGATTGTGGTGTTACTGGTTGTATTACAGAGGTGGCTCATGTCTCCAGGCAGTGTCAGGACCTTGTTGTGCCAAGCATTGTAAAAAACCTCCCTGACTTCGATTAGAACATTTGTGACATTCTCACGTGGCAACATGTTCCACAGCTCCTTACCCAGTACTCATGACCACTCATGAGGTGTGATGTTCCTGCATGAGGTTGGGCATCCATTTAACATCGGGAGCCAGCTTCAAATTAGGATCCCTACAATGTAAACATCTCCATGTGCATTAGGAGTCTCACCTCACCTTAACTGTCAGTGGAGACACAGGGATTCACTTGGATCCTGCACATCCTCCGTCAGCCTGCCGGCCTTGTACAGAGGTGTCAGGTGTCTAAGGATGCCCTAAATAAGGGGCTTAAGGGCTGATGAGTGTCCACTTCCAGCTAGAAGAATGTCAAGCTGAAAAGTAAACACTTACTTTAGGGAAACCCAAAGTCAGCTGAGATGAACCTCACTGAGACTGGTCATTCCAGATGCTTGCCCAGCCTCTCTAAGTCAAATTATTCCCTAAAAAGGAAGCTGAAGGCCAGGACTTTGCCCAAACTGTTAGTTGTTCCTGTAGTAGTTTGTTTGGCCCTTTGCCACACTGAGACCTCCATTAATATTTGTTCCAAGATCTTCAGGTTACATGGATTGATTTTCTTTGCTCTCTTCCTGGATATAACTGTATTTTGCTTCATGTTGGTTGTGGTTTGCTTTTTCTGTAGGGAATTTATACTCAGAAGAGGGCAGACCCAAAAAAGGTCAAGGAAGAAGTAGTGGATTTTGCACGTTTCAAGTGGCCTTTGCTGTTTTCTCGGTTTTATGAAGCCTTCAAATTCTCAGGTGAGTCAGTAGAGCACAACCCCAGAGGACAAGATGCTCTAAAGCAAAAGGAAGGAGAGATGGAGATTCCACAGACAAGAAGTGAACCATCTAGGTGGTCTTTTTTGGATACTTTTTTTTTTGCATCCTGATCAGCGATGGCTCAGGCTATGGGTCTGCCACTACTTCTCTCCATTAAAAAAGCATCCTCCTTTTAAACATTTTCTGTATCCTAAGACCCTTCATGAACTGATTGAATGTCTGGTCTTCAACCCAGGGCCAAGCCTGCCTAAAAATGATGTGATTGTAGCTGTCAACTGGACAGGGGTGTACTTTGTGGACGAACAGGAGCAGGTTCTCTTAGAGCTCTCTTTCCCAGAGATCACAGCTGTGTCAAGCAGCAGGTAAGGAGGAATAGACCTGGCTGGCAATCTCACCATAAATCAGTCCTTTTCCAGGCTTTGCCTCTGGATGTCATTATGTTTCATGTTTATGTCTCCTATAAAAACATATCCCAGAGGAGGAAAGCTGCAAGGGCAGAGTTTCACCCTGGCCACCATTAAAGGTGATGAATACACTTTCACCTCCAACAATGCAGAGGATATCCGTGACCTGGTGGTGACTTTCCTTGAAGGACTAAGGAAACGCTCCAAATATGTGGTCACTCTCCAAGACAACCCAAACCCAGGCAAGTAAATAGCCTAGCTCAGTGGTAAACATATGGGTAGTTTTAATATTCCCTAGGAATTTGGCAAAAGACAATTCAAACCAATGGTTTTTCTTTTGCAGTGGGAGAAGAATCTGGGTTCCTCAGCTTCCTTAAAGGAGACCTGATAGTTCTGGACCAGGACACAGGAGAACAAGTGATGAACTCAGGGTGGGCTAGTGGGTTCAACGAACGGACCAAGCAGAGAGGGGATTTTCCAACTGATTCCGTCTACGTCTTGCCTACAGTCACCATGCCTCCACTGGAGATCGTGGTAAGCTGTCTTACGGAATTACACAACTTGGTACAATGCTCAGGGAGGTCAAAGCCTTCCTGAAGTGCTTAGGTCTGGCCAGAGTCTCCTTGATGGTAAGGCAGAAACCAAAGTGGATGAGAGAGGTGACAAGTTGTCCAAGGAAAAAGTGATCTTGGCCTTTCTTCTGATCTTGGCACTCAAGACACCACACACTTGTGACTTGGAATATCCATGTATTTTGCTAAATCCCTCTAGCTGTCCTGATTGCTTAAAGGTGTATTTGTGGTTGGAGGGAACTACTGCATTCACATATGGAGCTGTAGGTTCCAGAGCACATTGTCTTCCTCAGGAAATGATCCACCTTATGGAAACATTTGTTATTCCTTGCATTAGTGACTGAGAATGGCAGAGAGAAGTGACAACTGCACAGTTCTAACTGCCTGTTAACGGGAATTGATGGATTATTCTCATTTTCACTGTTCTTGTTTTGTATCTGCTTCCTCTCTTTGAATACAGCAGATGTATTTTATTTCAAATATACCAGGTAACAGAGAGCTTTTCATCCCATAGGCTTTGGTCACCATGACCCCTGACCAACGACAAGATGTTATCAGAACCTCTCAGATGGCAGTTTCAGACAGTGAAGAAAGAGTAAAGCCATACACCTTGGAGGAATTTTCCTATGATTATTTTAGGTGAGTTTTTCAAACCATTCTCAAAAATTATAGGAATCCATCTGCAGGTATCTTGGGAATCAGGAAAATTTTGCTACTGGAAAAGACTCTGAATACCCCAATGTGGGACTTTGTACAACTGCAACCTCTGGTTTAGGTCATGGCATTTGAACAGCAGGTTTTCCACAGACAAGGTTTTATAAAGGACTTCTTCTCAGCAGAGGTATAGCAATGTGCAGTTTAATATTATGTGGGAGGATGTGCTTAGATTATATAGGCATTTTCGTCTCTGCTCCAAAAATTTAAACGTGCTCCACTGCTGAATGCAGCTGACCAAAGCTCCCACTTCTGTTTGGATGGGCTGGCAATCCAAACAGGCAGACCATATCCTCTGGAATGTCTTCCGCTTGTCAGGCTTATACTGCTAGGTGATATTCTTTCAGTGCGGCTGCGCTGACCCTTCAACCATCATCCTTCCTGTGGTTAGAAGCTTTTTGGGATAGGGTAGGTGGTTGTGGTGTCAGTACTTGGGTAGGGTCTATAAGAGACTCTTCTGAGCCATAGGAATGTATAAGTGGTTATCTTTGGGCAGAACTGGAGCTTGCTAAATTGTGATGTCCCATTTGGTGTAAGAGTTCATTAGCCAGGTGCTGTGAGCAACCTTTCTAAGTGAAACACTGGCCACAAGCTGTCCCTTTTATCCACGTAATCTTCTACCTCTTGCTTTGTATTTGCCACCAGACCACCTCCAAAGCACACCCTCAGCCGGGTCATGATCACCAAGAGCCGTGGAAAGGACAAGCTGTGGTGTTACACCCGCGAGCCCATCAAACAGCCACTGCTGAAGAAGATCCTGGGCAGTGAGGAGCTGTCCCAAGAAGCCTGTATGGCCTTTATTGATATCCTTCCTCTGCTTGGGAGTGCCCTTGGGCAACAGGTCTGACAGGAAAAGAGATGAACAGGCTCTTTGGGGCCCCAAGCAAAGCCCAAAGAAAGGTTTGCCGTCCTTCTTAAGGGCTATGGGACCATGTCACAGCCTTGGAGATGGGTCCGCACCACAAATCTGTACTTAAGCGTCCTTGAAATCTGAGGTGTGCCTAATGCTTAATAAATGAAGATTAGGGGACCAGTCATTGAGTCCTGCTGGTCCACACTCACTGGTGCTGTTCTGTCTTGGTTCAGCTTACTCTCTGCCAAATGCACCTGCTGTGGAAGGCCACAGCCCGAAGCAGTGTGGATGTGGACCAGTCTGCATGGCCTCAGGGACAGGGTTTGATGCCTGAATATCCCTTTGCAGCCACTTGTAGTCATGTGTAGGATATCTTTTAACAACATCATCCACAGAGGTGCTTCCCCAGATATCCCAGTTGGCTTATCCTTGACTCCTGCCTCCCACCAGTGCTGAAATATATGGGTGACTACCCATCCAAAAGGACCCGCTCAGTCAATGAGCTGACAGACCAAATATTTGAAGGTGCCTTGAAAGCCGAACCCCTGAAGGATGAAATCTACTGCCAGACCCTCAAGCAGCTCACAGACAACCACATCAAGTAAGAGTTGTTGTTCCCCTTGGCCCAAATGCACTAGACTGTGTTGCACAAAGCAGATCTGAAGTGTCTGTGCCACGAGTGATTTTTTTCCTCCTGGGTTTCTTCTTGCGCAGATACAGTGAAGAGAAAGGCTGGGAGCTGTTGTGGTTGTGTACAGGCCTTTTCCCTCCAAGTAACATCCTCCTGCCCCATGTCCAGAGGTTCCTGCAATCCCGGAAACATCACCCCTTGGCAGCAGACTGCATCCAGAGACTCCAGAAAGCCTTGAGGTATGGCACCAAAAGACCTCCCAGTCCTGACTGTACCACAACATCCAAATATGTGTGAGAAAATACAACTGGGAGATATTTTGGTGACTGGGAGCACAGTGAAAGCTCACAGCCCTCTCTCTCTATTCCACCAAACTGGTTGAAAGGGACATTAGGTTGCTGATAAGCAGTGCAGAAAAACAGAAATGAATCAACTTTGTCCAGCTCCAGTTAAGTCACTTTCTTCTTTTTTGGAGGAAAAAGATTCTAATAAAAAGAAGCTAGCTGAAGTTATTCAAAAAGAATATGCATTAAAAGGGAAGATTTAAACAAAGGATTCCTGCCTTGATGATGCTGTGACACTTGCCACCTCCTGTTTTGCAGGAATGGATCCAGGAAATACCCGCCCCATCTGGTAGAAGTGGAAGCCATTCAACACAAAACGACCCAAATTTTCCACAAGGTTTACTTCCCTGATGACACCGATGAGGTAAATGGGGGAGAAGGAAATTTTTTTCTGTCAGGATGGCTGTCAATTTTCTTATTAAAATCTCAGAAGAGGCTAATATTGATTCTGATTCCGAAAAGCTCAGCCTTTCCAGAAGCCTCTGGGCCAAAGCGTTACAAGGGAAATCCGTCCTTGTCTACTCTGATTTGTTGCAATTTGTGTTTTTCAAGATGCTGTGCTGGTGTTCACTGGAGGCTTTATAGTATGACTGCAGAAAGAGGGAAGCTGGATGGGTTCCTCCAGTCACTCACAGTAGCTCACAAGCCTCGGCTCTCAGTTATTTAGAGCCTAGACCAACCAAGATACTGTCCACCCAAGAATACCCAGGGGGGTACCATGATGGGGCTCCCTGGGGGCTGGGCAGACTGCTGCAGCACTGGCAAGTAGGTGACTGAAAGTACCCCTTCTGACCTGAGATGACACAGAAATCATACCTGCACTCAGGAAGCTCTCGCTAAGTACCTTACATGCTGATAAGGCAGCTAGTCATATTGATGCCAGAGCAGATAGGCATGTCCTTGCAGATCCTGCTGCCTCACAGTACTGATTGGTCTTCCTGTGAGGCTCACATCTCTTCCCTCATGCCCTTGAGTACAACTAAAATCCTGTATTCCCAAATGGGTTTATTTGTAAAACAGTCCACACCCATAGAAGGAAAAGGATGATTCCCCTTAGGCAGCTGTGAGTGCCCTTGTTTATCTGTGATGGAGAGCTGAGAGAACTCTTGGGGTTTCCCATCACTTTGAGTATTTTTTCCTACATGACCAGCAATGGGCATGACACTGCTTCATACACATGCATCTTTGTGAGAGCCAGTAGAAGGAGGCGGTGGGGACTTCTGCACTTGGATGGGTTTGCTGTGATCTGTTTGGCCATGGAAGTCATTGCATGGACTGGCAGAGTAGCATTGTTTCAGTACAACAAGCATCTGCACTGAAGTGCTGCTGAGCATTAGCAGCACTGAACCCCAGATCAGACTCTCGTGGGATGTGGAATATGGGTCCTGGTGGTTTGGTGATTCAGGCTAACACAGTCATGCATGTGGTGGTCAGAAGCTTAAATTCCTTGAACTGCTATGGACTGAATCTCATTAAGTGGGCAGAGCAAAACTGAGGCAATGTAAATGCAGAGCACAGCTCAAAAAGCAAAACCAGAATTAGGATGTGCATACAAATGGGACACACCTTTAAACATCCCATCCTTTAGATATCCATAAAATAGGAATCACCTTCCCTCTATTCTGCTATCTGGAAATCAGGCACCTGGCTTAGGCCTGGTCTAAGCCAGGAATCTGACTTCCTCATCATCCCTAGAGAGACAGTTGGGACAAATCAGCCTGGAGGTCTCTCACTCTGTCCTTCCCACTCCTCTTCCCTCATACAAATAGTTCTGACACTTCACTGTTAGATCAGAAAACTTTCTTGCATTGCCTGGAGAACTCTGGAAAAGCCAGCACAGGATATAGATAAAGCATTACTAAGCACAAAGGTACAGCAGTAGCGTGACAGAGCTTCTTCAGACATCCCTTCCAATGCCCAGAGCCCCAGGCCACAATGTCACTGATTTCACTGCTGGTGGGCATCTAAATCCCTCTGTGCGTGTGCACCTGGAGCTCCTCAAAGAGAGCAAAAAGTGAAAATTAACCTTGAGACAGCAGTGGTGACGATCTTCCTCTCTCTATAGGCATTTGAGGTGGAATCCAGCACGAAAGCCAAGGACTTCTGCCAGAACATCTCCAACAGGCTGCTCCTGAAGTCCTCTGAGGGCTTCAGCCTCTTCGTCAAAATCTCCGACAAGGTGAGTGACTCACCCTGAGGTACTCAGGACAATCCGCATGCCAGTAGGTACACACTGGTGGAGCCACAGCCATGTGGTGAGAAGCATTTCTCTGCAAGCTGTGTGGCATTTCTAAGTCAGATCTGACCTGATACAGGTGAGGTTTGCAGTCCCACAGCCCTGACTTCCAGCAGCCAAAGGAGTTAAAGCGCAGACAGGCGAAGCTCTCCTAGCCTGTTGCTGAGTTGGGTTTATAAGAAAGGTCTAAGTAAGAAAAATGTGCAGCTTAGAGCTGCCTCTGGCAACTGGAAGAAACCTATGGAGATAGTCATCAGGAAAGGAAAGGAATTTTTGTGGTGGAACAAGTTGCAATAAGGAGTAATGGGTGAAATTAGAGACAGAGCCTGAAGCAAGGCACTGGCAGTGGCTTTCTCACATCAGCAGTTTGTAACACATCAGTGTAAGCAGCACAAAGCAGTGAGCAACAGCTACAGGAGATGGACTGGGGCCAACCCTGCCTGTGGTGTCTTGTCACTTGTTTTGGCCACCACAATATAAGAAGGAAATAAAGCTCTTAGAGACAGCTATGAAAACGGTGAAGAGCTTTGAGGGGAAACCATATGAGGGGCAGCTGAGGTCACTTGGCTTGGTCAGCCTGGAGAAGAGACTGAGAGGAGACCTCACTGCAGTCTGCAACTTCCTCATGAGGGGAAGAGGAGGGGCAGACACTGATCTCTTCTCTGGAGTGACCAGTGATGGGACCTGAAGGAATGGCATGAAGCTGTGTCAGGGGACACTTAGGTTGGATACTAGGAAGAGGTTTTTCACTGAAAGGGTGGTTTGGCACTGGAACAGGCTCCCCAGGGAGGTGGTCATGGCACCAAGCCTGACAGAGTTCAAGAAGTATTTGTACAATGCTGTTGGGCACATGGTGTGATTCTTGCAGATAACCTATGCAGGGCCAGAAGATGGACTTTGATGATCTTTCTGGATCCCTTCCAATTCAGGATATTCTGTGATCCTATTGTATGACTCACTTCCGTAGTCTTCATGACTATGTGCTGTGTCCCCCAGGTCATCAGCGTGCCAGAGGGAGATTTCTTCTTTGACTTTGTGAGACACCTGACAGACTGGATAAAGAAAGCAAGACCAGCAAAAGATGGTAACGATGACTTTTTTCCATTATGGGTCACACACAGCCTTCCTAGAGCCCTCCATCCCTTTAAAACAAGATTGACCGCTAAGACTGTGCTTAGGGACATGGTTTAGTGGTGCTCCTGGCAGTGTTAGGTTAATGGTTGGACTCAATCTCAGAGGTCTTTTCCAACCTCAGTGATTCTGTGATTCTATGATCTGTTGGGCCACACCGATAGGGGTGGTGCTCTCTGAACCACCCTGACTCACAGCAGTCACCCCAAAGGATTTAAAGCACAGACAGGCAAAGCTCTCCTAGCCTGTTGCTGGGTCCATCACCTGGGAGGTGATCCATCCAGGAGCAGCAAAACCTCTGCTCCAGGGCTAGTCCTGGCCCCTGTGAGGAGCATGTGCTGGAGGGCAGCTCTTGGGGAAGTGCCTGCAGGAAGGTTTCAGTGGTGGGATTCATCTCACCTCACCGACCACATCCAGAGTGGAACTGGCTGCAGCTCTGCTGAATTTACCAGTGGCTGCAAGACACAGGTGCCTCTAGGGTACAGCTCCTCTGTCCTGTGTTAGGCATCGGCACTATCAGTGATGTTGTGCAAGTGAACCCAGACACTTTTACCACTTCATTAAAGCTTTGCATGGCAGTGGTGTGGTTTGTTCTGCAAAGTCAGAGCCCAGTTGGCCTTGTGAATGTTCCTGTCCTGCAGGTTGTGATGGCTCATGGGATGCAGACACCAGCAGGTACTCACACCACTGCTCTTATGTTTGCTTCACTTGCACAGGTATAGTGCCTTCCCTCACCTACCAAGTGTTCTTCATGAAAAAACTGTGGACCAACACAACGCCTGGAAAAGACTCAATGGCAGACTCAATCTTCCACTATTACCAGGTGCGCCGGGACTCTGCAATAGCAGTGGAGATTTGGGAGGGATTAGGAATAGGTTTCAAAACTTGTCCATTTGCAGATGTTCCCTGGGCACAGCTTCTTAGCCAGGGGCTGGATGCCTCCACAAACTCCTTTTAACATCTAAGGATGAAGTTCCACAGACATCTTCTCTATCTCTCTGTTGTTCTTTCCTCCATGCAGGAGTTACCAAAGTACCTGCGTGGCTACCACAAGTGCTCACGGGAAGAGGTCCTGCAGCTGGCGGCTCTCATCTACCGGGTCAAGTTTGAGGATGACAAGTCCTATTTCCCCAGCATCCCCAAACTCCTAAAGGAGCTGGTGCCTCAGGACCTCATCCGGCAGCTCTCTCCAGATGACTGGAAAAGGGTAAACCAGCATCTTGATTCATATGCTAGGCATGGCTGGGAGATGCCCAGTTTCTCAGGTGACTTGTCTGACATTCACTGTTGAAACTGGATTGACAGAATGAGTGACTCCTGATCCTTCTTGAGCCTTACCAGAGCTTCAGCCTCCCTGGCACCACCAAGAGGAGAAATTGTATATGCATGTTCACATACACATGCCTTGCCTTGGGTTTTCTTTGTCCTGAGACTGTGGCTGTAGTGGCGGATGCAAAGCCAGATGGAAACATGCTAAGAGATGGTCTTGTGTAGAGGAGGTCTGTCATTTAATGCAGACTAATGTGTAAAGGGGTAATTCTCCCTGCTTTACACAGGGAGAGCTGTGGCACAGGTGCATACAGGTCTAGCCTTAAAATATTAGATATGTCTCACTGTCAAGAAATAGTCTAGTAAGTCCTTTCTGTTTCTTGTCTGCTATCAGCATCTCTGGGTTGAAGGCCACTCAGTCTCCTCTGCTGTATAAATTGGAGAATCAAAATTTATAATCTCTTAAATAGAGTCACCAGCTCAGCTCGTCTAAGAAGGACCTGCCCTGGTTCCAGGCCCTGCTGCACTGACCTGCCAGCACTTTTTTGAAGTGTTATTGGAACAGAGACTAGAACCAAACATCCATGTGAGGTTGGACAGGACTCACAGCAACCTGCTCTAGTGGAAGGTGGCCCTGTCCACTGCAGGGGAGTTGGACAAGAGGACCTTTCAAAGGTCCCTTCCAACCCAAACTCTTCTATGAGCCTATCATCGTGGAACTGATGCTCCTTCCCTGCAAATATCCCTGTTGCCAGGTAGTGCACACCCTCCATCCCTGTTGTGTTTCTCTGTTGCAGTCCATCGTGGCATACTACAACAAACATGCGGGCAAAACAAGAGAAGAAGCCAAGCTTGCCTTTCTAAAGATTATCTTCAAGTGGCCTACATTTGGATCAGCGTTCTTTGAAGTGAAGGTAACTGTCCTGGGGGTTCTCTGGCAGCTTTTAGCCAAGATCAGGAGCCCTGCACCACAGAGGGGTTCCAGATCTGAACCAGCCTGGGACAACCCTTACGAAACAGGGAAGAAGTGTCATACTCTTCATCGTAAAGAGCAAATACACTTTTTCATTGCTGCCCTGCCTCTTTACACTGACAGAACCATTGTAGACTTCAGCATATCTCAGTCATTGGGGCTGTTCCCACAGCTGTGCTGCTGAACATACAAGAGCCCTTCTCTGTTTGGCCAAGGCAAAGGGGAACCTGTGGTTTTCCAAGGAATGTGTCTCTACCCACCACAAATCAAATCCAGACCATACACCATGGCACTAGAGTTCCGTCGAGGACAGTAGAAGCCAGTGCTGTCATAAGAAGACAGGGAGAGAGGAAGTAGGAACGGGTCTGATTTTGTTTGACACATCCTCTAACCAGTTCATCTCATTTCCAACAGCAAACTACAGAGCCAAATTATCCAGAAATCCTTCTAATTGCCATCAATAAGCATGGAGTCAGCCTCATTGATCCCAAAACCAAGGTAAGCTGCTTAGGTATTCACCAGATTCTCCTGAGCCCACACCCCAAGCCCTCACGGAAGTCATCCCAAAGAGCGTGTTGTTCAGAACTTACTGAGTTCTCTTTAAGCCTAGTTAGACAGGCTGGATAGACAGAAAACTTTATGGAGGCAGAAATTCCCTGTTGCACAGAGCCAGCCCAGCCTTTTTCAACAAAAGGTGGATTGGAAGCATCAGCTATTAGGGCCTGGTACCTGGAGAATGCACACACACCTTCCTTAATCCTTTCACAAGCAATAGGACAGGAGCTGGAGTAAATTAGATCCTCCTAGTTACTTCCACCACCTGCATGGTCATTCTAGTATGGCAGTCCTTCACAAGCTCTGGAGGAATCTTGATCTCACTGCTGTTCCCATGAGTCTCATCACAGTAGACGTCCTTGGCCTGCTGTGATAGAAAGTGAACAGGGACATGAGAACTGCCCACAGCCCTTCATGGAAGTTGAGTCTCTTGCATGTTGAGTGTCAATCTTGTGTTCCCACCAGGATATTCTCATCACTCACCCCTTCACCAAGATCTCCAACTGGAGCAGTGGCAACACGTACTTCCATATAACCATTGGCAACTTGGTGAGAGGAAGCAAGCTGCTCTGTGAGACCTCCCTGGTAAGAAGCGTTAAAGATTAGACCAAATCCTGACTTTGGCAGCAAATTGTGTCTCAGGGATTCTCTGGGCTGAAAGTGGTCTCTCAGAAGAGCTGCTGATCTTTTTTTTTCCTCCTGAATTTCCCGTGGCTCTGCTCAGTGAATCAGGGCTCTCACTTGGTCCGTCATCCAACGTACAAGCAAGCCTAAGGTGCTTGGGGTGTTGCCATGTCAGGAGTATGGGGAACTGCTCCCTATCACTGGACTGAAAGGCACATTAAAGATGGTATGGGCTCAAGAGTACCTCTTGAGCCCATTATAATATAATTTACCCAGCTTGTCCCTAGTAACAGCCACAGCAACAAACCTCCTCCTAGACTATCTTAATCCCAAAGCACAAAGGATAAAAATTCCTTCTGGATTAGTTGTTACTAATCTGAGGCATTCAGTATTTTGTTGGCCATTTGAAAATCCATGTCCTATCCAAAGCTCCCTATGTCCTTAGCCTCAGCAGCATCCTGGGACAGGGAGTTCCTCCATCTCAATGTTGCCAATTATGTTTGGTCAGTGTTCCTTGTGGTGGTGACATTTCACCCAAGGAGGATGGTGGAACAGGTCAAAATGTACCTGAAAACTTGAAAGTCAACAACTGGTGGCCAGTGTGTTCAGGAGGCACAAGCCAGAGACTGTAAACTGTGCACTAGAGGCTGGTAACATCTTCCCTCTCCTCCTCAGGGGTACAAGATGGATGATCTTTTGACCTCGTACATCAGCCAGATGCTAACAGCCATGAGCAAACAGAGGAGTGCAAAGGGTAGCAAGTGAACTGCAAGAAGCCACTGGCATGTGGTCATGGGGCTAATTCACCAGCTGAGGGCTGTGGGATACCCGTGCAGCTGGGCAAGAACCTTTGCCTCCCAGATGTGGAAGATGAGCCGAACACCATCAGGGAGTTCACTGGACTCTGATCTTGAGGGCTCCAATCCCACTTCCCCTTCCAGCGAAGATGACTATCTCTGACCTCCTATTCACGTTCCTCACCCTGCATCCCAACTCCATCCTACACCTCAAAGATTTCCAGGGGACACCACTGCTCTCAGAGAGTGACCAAGACAAAGACACTCCAGCAGGAGGTTTACCTGAACCCAATGTTTGGCATCACAAAGGCTCTTGGAAGAGGCTTTGTGTGTCTGTGTGTGTGTGTGTGTGGCTTGCTTTGTTTTCATTTGTTGTTTTTTTTTTTTCTTAAATATGAGAGCTGTTAGGATGCTAACAGGTTTTTGGTGAAGTTCTGGGAATTTCAGGTTTGAAGAGGAATAACAGAGCCCTGACCCATGCTGGAAAGATGTCCAGTGAACACTGCAGGGCTTGGTTTTTTGTCATTACAAAAGAATACACTGTGTTCTTAAGATGGACAGAAAGAAAAAGCAGGCTGGGAGGAGCACATTTTAACTAGGAATCAGAATAAACAAACTACTGATCGAACAGGCTAGAGTACTAAAGTGCGATCCGTGCAATGCTGGAAATATTTAAAGAACAAATTTTAAAGTTTTGTTTCTTCTTCTATTTATTTTTTAAAATATTAAAAAGGAAAAAAAAATCCTGCATTTGGTACCGATATCTGGATGCTGACTCGGGGCTGAGGGTGACCTGCAGAACAATCTCTTGCCCAGGGATTCCCCAAGACCCATGACTGCCAGAGGCTGAGTAAGGCACGTCTTTCCCAACTTAAGGGCTCAGCTGGAAGTGAAGCTTGGAAAATGAGTTATCTCCTTTTACTCCCTGTGTCCGGAAAAATTAACCTTGGGAGGACTTTTACTGCAAGCTTCAGCATGGATATAGGGGTTTTGAACACCCCATGCTTGGAAGACTGAGGCCGAGCCTATATTGGGCTGTTATTCAGACATGAACTTGGCCATCGGGTTTGTACCAGCTGATGATTTTATTGTGGTTTGTGTGTGTGTTTCTGTATAAAGCAGCTCTTCATGAGTCCCAGCTGGACCTGAACCACTCACAGCAAGGGCAGACCCTTGATTTCGGTGGGCTTTTCTCCATCTTGGATTGGCTGTACTCATCTGCTGGCTGTTTGCCTCATCTGCCACCCAATGCCACGTAGTGCAGATCAGCCTACTTTGGAGCAGAGATGGGACCTGCTGGCAGAGACGAGGCTGAAACTATGTTGTCTGGGAGGATGCAGGGGAAGAAGCCTGGGGGTGCCTTTCCAGAATACAGGCTTTGAAGGAGCACATGGCTGGGTGTGGGGTATCAGGAGAGGGGACAATTGTCCACCAAGATCTGGTGCTGGTGTCACTAACACTGAGTGGATCTCAGTATATGTTGGGGCCTGTCTTGGTCCTGTGCATTGGGCTGGGTTTGGCTGCTTTTGTGGAAGTCCATATTGTGGGGTGTCACATGCTGCTCTGTTGAGCTCAGCTGGGCTCAGGTGTCCATGGTGTGCCTGGCAGAACTGGCAGCGCTGCCTACCAGACCTCAAGGACCATGACATCCAAGTGGAATGCAGCAGTGACTTAGGACTGGTTGCTCCATCGAGTGAATGAGATGCTGCACGGAGACATCCACCAGCCAGACAGGGCTGCTAGGAGATCCCCTTCCTCCATCATCCCCTACCCAAAGCACTCTGGTGACGGGAGCATGGTTACACCAACCAAGGCTACCTTGGGAGCCCAGCTGCCTTCACACCATCCATCTCTGACATTTCTCTCCCTTCCCCAGCCGCCATGATCCAGCTGTCCCAGGGATCCCACCTGTCCTTAGACACATGCCTATCATCACCACACCATCACTGCTTTTTCTGAGTCTCCAGCCATCCCTACTTCCCACAGCACACTCAGCAGATGATCTGCTGCACAGCAGTGTTTCCAGAGCTGTTCTGGGTCATCTTTCCCCTCCCACCACCCTCATCCCTCTACTTACAGCTCTGTTGGCCTCCCATGCACCCCATAATTTTGGGAGAGGCTGGGACTCTGTGTGCGTGTACCTGTGTGTCTTATGTAGTAGCATCTTCTGGCCTCTTTGTATTCACACCAAGCAATGTAACATGAAAAAACATATGTCCAAGTGAAATACTCCAATTAAAAAGCATCAAGTGGCTTGTGGGAGGCTGTTCTGCATTGTGCAGTTGTGGTGACATCTCCAGGGGGAAGGGTGGGATCAGGGCTCCTGGGTTCTTGTTGTGGACAAGACTTCTCCTTGCTCAGGATAATTTCTGGTAAGAGCATCCAGCAGTGAGGAGCAAACCATCAGTGTACCCAGTCTGGAAATTAATTGAAATCTTTTTTCTGGGGGGTAAAAACCACAGAAGTCTAGGAGTCTCCATTGCTTGTCCTTCATGACAAGAGCTGAATCTTCCAGTCAGTTTTAAGCTGAATCACTGGAAGTGTTGGGTAAAAAGTTTGTGTGTGGAAGTCGGACGACCAGCCATGTGCTTAACAAGGTTGCCAGACCTTGCTAGCTGTGAAGCAACAAAAATAGTAAGTAGCTGAGATGTGACAGAATGTAAGACATTGAAGGAAACCACAGGTCTGCCTGGCCAGGGTCTGCCTAGGCAAGGCTTCTGAGGATGAGGGTGAGTACAGGGGGTTACCAGTGCATATTGGCCAAGCAGCAGCTAGATGCATGGATCAAAGAGCACTGAGGTGGCTTTTCCCAATGCATATTAAGGGCAGCGGTTGGGGGACCACAGCCAAGTCCCTCACTTGAACGCCAAGGGACAGGCTGAGGAGCTCATGGTGCACACCATGCTCAACCCACACACTCCCTACCTGCTACTGTTGCTGCTCACATACCTGCTCATGGGTCGTACCCATGAAAAGTTATGAACCACCCATGTATGCAAGGCATGGGGAGGGGAATTCAACAGCATCCACTCCCCATATTTCATAGATCTTGAGTTGCTCTACAACAATTCATCCGCCCTTCAGCCCTTTTCCAAAGGAGGATGCTTCATTTTTTGCATTTCTAGCCTCCAAAATACTCCAAAATTGCAACTTGGAAAGGTTTGGGTGCTTCTCAGCACAGATAACTCTGAAACCTAATGCTTCCCTCCTACTCATGATCACTTCATTTAACAAAAGGCTCATGTATGAGAAAATGTCTATAGTCTGAATCAGGTAAAGACAACTGTATTCTTTCCCTTTCCCAGTTTGCTGAAATAAGAACAAAACAAGATAGGAGAGATAAAATGTATTTAAAACATCACTTGAAATTTACAAAAAACATATTATCTGTTCAAGTAGAAAGATATGGCTTAAACCTGAGAGATGTTTACATCTCCCTTACAGAGCATAGGCCCCCTCCCCACTGTGTGACAGCAGCCACCTGGGAGAAATGAAAACTGGAATAAATCCCAGGGTGTAGTACAGGTGTACAGACCTTCCCAAGGGAAAAGTGAACAGGACACTTGGTGGGACCAGTTCACACACAGCTCCATCCTTCTGAAGAAAAGTGGTGTGTTACCGGTAAAAGTCCCAGTAGCTACATGGCCAAGACACTAAAAATCCTTCAGCCCCCATGGGAATGACATGTCCTCACCCACAGACAAGGGGAGGAGACTGTCCTGTTAGGCTCTGGCAGGGCAAGAGGTGGGAAAGGAAAACCAAAACTGCCCCTGCCTCTGTTACAGAAAGGTACCTATTGTAATGACCCAGCCAGCAGCACCATCATGGTGGATAGTGTGCTCTTGGGGATGGTGGACACCTGCAAGGAGGGAGGAAGGGAGGTAGTGTGTGGAGAAGAGGCTGGTCTGATAGGAGAAATCTGGGCACCTGAGAATGAGGAGGACTGGAGGATGCTCAGATGTTTGCAGCATGTGTGGAAACAGGGCTTACACACAGCAGGAATGATTGCCCTGTGGGATGCCACTGGTCTCAGGGGTAAACGGTGGCTCCCATGAGGTTGCTGCATCTCATCATAGTGCACAGTTTCTTCATGGCTGCAACTCCATCAGTGCTCTCCTACACCCCAAGGATCCCTGACAGGCATGGGAATGTGAGAAAAGCTGTAGGAGAGGAAGGTTGGTGCTCATCTCCAGCAGGGCCATGAAGGCAAACGGCTCCTCCTCACCAGGCAGATCTGAGCCCCCCCCAGCTGGTCTCCCCAGCCTCATCGAGACGGCACGTCCATGTCCCCTCTCTGCCCATGTCAGGCCAGGACGGCAGGCATGTCGTTGAGCTCTGGAAAAGGAGACACATAGTGAGCTACCAAACATCTGCATCTCTTCTGACAGCCACTGTGAGCAAACAGCACCTGTTTGAAAATGCATGCAGCCCAGGTTGGGTCATTTTGTCTGAATGTTAGCTCCATCACCCAGCAATGTGGTGCACGGGAGGGTCCTCAGCCAATCCCACCCTGCCTGGCAGAACCAAGAGTGCTCAGTGCCTCCAGAGTCTCTTTTCACAGCATCGCAGAGTAGTGAGTATTGGAGGGGACGTCTGGAGGTGTCTGCCCCAGCCTCTCCTTGAAGCAGGGCCAATTGGATTGAGCCGCTCAGGGGTTTGGGGCTGAGATAACCCAGACTGCATCCTTCCTCAGAACCTTCTTTATAAGTATGGACATCCATCACCAACCCACCCATCAGGATCCCAGTGCTCCCACAGAAACCACCCTGAGCAGGATGCAGCTGCTCTCCTTCTCCTGCTCACCTGTCTTGAATTTGTTGTAGGTGCCATTCTCTATCATCGTGTTACTGTCCTGGGCACAGCAGGAGAAATCCCTCTCTCGCCACCTGCATGGGGCAAAGCATCTGGGTCAGGCCACTGCTTGCTGTGGTTTTCCTCACAGTTCCCTGCTGCCTTGGACACTTTTTTCCTAATTTGTGAGAGCACGTATTTTGGGATTTTCCCAAGTCCTTACCAAGAAAGGACTCGAGTGCCTGATTGATGTCTAAGCACCCACACTTCATGTGTGCCAACAGCATTTTGAAGGCAACTTTGTGACTAAGCCATGTTTTCTAAGCAAGATTTAAGAGCTCCAAATCCCCAGAAATGTTTACAGCCACTGGTTCTTAAGCAGCCAGGGAAATGTAAAAATTGTGATTTTTGGTGTGTTCATAAACCTGACAAGACCACACAGGGCACTGAGGCCTTGCTGATGGCCCTTCAGTCCCTGGAGGGCAGGGGATGCCCTTGCTGCAAGGCCAGCCCAGAGGACTTCATTGTTTGGTTGGACCAGAAGCATCCACAGCATCCTGGGAAATGCACACAACAGGAACATGATCCTGGAGAAGGTGGGCATGGGAAAGTCTGACGGTGGTGGTGATGCTTTTCAGGGGTGATTGTGCACCACCCTGAAACCTGCAGCCTTGAAAGCAAGGTGAAAGCAGGACCTGAGGAGAGCAGAGCAGGGTAAGAGGAGAAGGAAGGGAGGGAGCCACCTTGCCTTGGGAAGGGAAAAGCCTGGATGCCCAGAAAAAATGCCTGTACAGCTGCTAGTTCATCACTGTCAAACTGCTACTAATTAATTTTTTCACCATCCCAGAGCAATATTAGCACTCCAACCGTTTCCTATGCCAAAGCAAGTCACAGTTAACGGCAGCCCAGAGTGCTCCCCCGGGGGCTTCCCAAACTTTCTGCTTGCTGCCACTGGCAGCACAGCTGTACTGCCAGCACCTTGCAAAAAACTCCCCTGGGCTGGCAGCTCTGATCCTCACACCCACCCACAGACAGCCAGCTGAAGAGCTGAGCCCAGCACATCCTGCTTTCCTTGGGTACTACTGGGGTGTAAGCACAGGCATGTTCCTCTTATATCTGTGGCAGGGCAGAACATCCAGCAGCCAAACACGACCATCTGGGGTGAGCCTGTTTCATGAACCTCAGATTTCCCAATAATCTTTGACAGAGTGGAAGGAAACAAAATGTGGTGTCTGTGACACAGTCAGACATTTTTGTGTGGGAGGATGGATTTCCTGTGGGGTTCTGGAAGTGCAGAGAGACGTGGAGTGCTCTAATATTAACGCTGGAAGCTTTTCTAACAAATCAGTCCAATGAAACATTGTCAAATAGTAATAATAGAAAAATCAGTTCCTTTCTCAGCCCATCAGCTTTGATAATTGGTTTATGTTGCACCTATAAATCCAGCAGTTCTCTGAATCCTGAGGGTAGACAATACCCGAGCTGCCAAAATGGAAAGGGAAAATGAGAGCAAGCAGGAGAAACAGAGAGGTTTTGGGGGACTTCCTGGGCTTTCTTCCATTTCCAAAAGGGAAAGCTAATGTTCTCAAGTGTACTTTTAATCCTTCAGGTCACCTGAAAGCATCCCTCCTTCCCTCCACCTGGAGCAAAAGATCAGGTTAGGATGGCCATTAACAACTTGGTAGTTACCAGTGCAGAGCAAAGATGAGTGAGATGAGGAATGCAGAGGTCACGTCTGTCAGGATCCACATGATGTTGTATTGCCGTGGAGTCTGGAAGAGAAAAACAGAGACTGTGTCCACCACCAAGGACCACAAGATTTGCAAAAAAAATTACTCAAGGTCTTTCTTCCTGACCGAATATGGCTGTTCAGCTGCCTGGTTTGCATCTGCAGTAACATCCCTTGGGTATTTAAAGCATTTGGTGGCATTTCAAAGTGGCCAGTCACCGCTGGATGTTGGTGCCAAATCATTCGCCTTCATAAAAGCAAGTCTGTTTTACAATTGAAGATTTTAGCATACCACAGTGAATGCCACAGACACCTCTTGTTTGTACAGGCAGGCCTTGCACTTCTCTGCTTCACCCCAATAATAACATCAACTGATGGTATCTCATTTTCTCTGGAAAAACTGCCCTTTACTGAACACCACAGAGAGCCTGGGATGGCTCCCTCCTTAAGGCGAAGAGGATCTGAAGATTCTTCCTTAGACTGGACCTCCACCCAAACTTAGAATGGACTGAAACACTGCAGTTCTCTGGAGGGGAGCACTGTAAAATCTAATTCCAGAGTGTGAAGCCAGTGTCCTTACAGAGACTCTGCTTAATGCTTAATGCTTACTGCTTAATGTCCTTCCAGAGACTCTGGCGGGACCAATGCCCAGGTGCTTCTTGGCCCTACTATTCTTGCCCTGGTTGTCCAAGGCAGAATAACAAATAGAGAAATTATGTGAAAATTCCTCCCAGAAGGAAGGCTTATTTCTGTGGTTGTTCCCCTTGGACTTGTAGAACAAGACCAAGTTTGACAAGGGCAGTGGGATGCTCTGGGAAAAGAGAAACTTCTGACATCAGTAAGGTGCTTCAAAAGGTTATAAATGGAAATCCTCATGCATCAGCTTGTGCCCTCAAAGGCCCTTCCTTTTTTCCTGCACAAATCTCAATATAACTTATTTTCCCTCATCTCAAGGCCTAAGGTAATAATCCTAACAAGTAGGGTGCTTCTTCCTGAGCCAGGAGAAAGCAAAGGGTATGGTAATATCTGTAGTGGCTTAGAGGTTCCAGTAAGCCAGGTTTCAATCCAAGTACTTCTTATGCAAAGGATCCTTAAAGGATGCTTTATCCATGTGTGAACTGGCCCAGTCTCCAAAGGTAATCATGAACATCCTAACCCTACTTTCCACCCCTGAGACAGAACAGACTTCCACTTACCATGAGGAAGAGTGGCTGGCTGATATCCTTCAGCAAGTGGACGGCATTGGTGGTCACAGAGTGTGCCCCAGAGCACCATGCCAGGGAATAAAGCCATGGCTCGTTGACCACATAGAAGTTGGTGGTGATGTTTGCCTCGGCATATTTCCTTTAAAAGACCAAAAGGCAACAACCTTCATTGAGCAAGGAGATTAGTACTTCCTTCGGGCTTACTCAAGGAGATTCAGGAAGATCATGGGAAATGGTTGTAATCTTCTGTAGGAAGTGCTTACTTTAGGACCTAGATAAGGAACATAAAGGAAAGCCAACCAGCCAATAATTAATCATTAACAACGGGTCAATAAAGAATAGCTGAACAGCTGGAAATAAATGCCAAAAAAATGCCAAAAAGATCAAAACCTTTCTAATCCTTCTGCCATATGAATCAATGTAACAATATGTTTGTAAAGGAGGCTGTAGCCAGGTGGGGGTTGGGCTCTTCTGTCAAGTAACAAGCAATAGAACAAGAAGAAATGGCCTCAAGCTTCACCAGGGAAGGTTTAGTTTGGATGTTAGGAAAAATTTCTTAATGGAAAGGGTTATCAATCTTTGGAATCAGCTGCCCAGGGAAGTGCTGAAATCATCATCTCTGGAGGTATTTAAAATATGTGGATGCGGCACTTGGGAACATGGTTTGGTGATGGGTTTGGCAGTGCTGGGATAATGGTTGGCCTTGATGATGTTAGAGATCTTTTAAATCAAACAATTAGTGTTACTCTATAATCTTCTCACAGTGTGCTTGAAACCACCACAGAATCACAGGATAGCCTGAGCTGGAAGGGACCCAGAAGGCCACAGAGTCCAACTCTTCAGTCAATGGCTCATGTAGGGATTGAACCCACAACTTTGGTGTTGGTTAGAGCACTTGAGTTGGTTAGACCAGCTGAGCTAATCTTCGAAGCTGGCCACCTAAGTTTTTTATGGTTGCTCCACCAACTCATCATTTCTCAAGTTATTATAAGCTACTGAAACTTAATATGAAGTAAGTTCATTCTTTGTATAAGGATAATGTATTATCCATATCAGCATTTATAAATCTACCTAGGATCTATCCAAGGTTTACCCAAATGGATCTGCCTATGATTTTTAATAGCCTTTCAGCCTGGAGAAAATAGGACTCTGAGGAGACCTTAGAGCATCTTCCAGTTCTGAGAGGGGCTACAAGAGAGCTGGAGAGGGACTTTTTACAAGGGCATTGAGTGACAGGACAAGGGGGAATGGCCTTAAACTGGAGGAGGGAAGGTTTAGATCAGACATTAGGAAAAAATCCTTGATTGTGAAGGTGGTTGAGACCCTAGTACAGGTTGCCCAGAGAAGCTGTGGATTCCCCATCTCTGGAGGTGTTCAAGGCCAGGCTATGGGGCTCTGAGTAACCAGGTCTAGAGGAAGCTTCCCTGCCCATGGCAGGGGGGTTGGAACTAGATGGTGCTGAAAGTCCCTTACAACCCAAACCATTCTGTGATTCTATGATTTCATCATTTTAATTCCTGTGACAATTACAATTGAGAAAGCATGAACATTACTCTTGTCCAAAGGATTAAAGTTTTTTCCTTTCTTTTTCATTTCAACTAGACTTCAATGGTTTTGTGCATTGGAAAGAACAAAAAATCCTATTTACAAAAGGAGACATGGACAGGTAAAGCTGGGGGGGGTTTGGTGGTTTGTTGGATTATTTTCCCATGTGAGAGTAGCATTTTGGAAACTCCTGCAATGAACGTGGAGCCTTTCATCATAGAAATAACATTTTCATTGTGTGACATGCAACAGAGTACCGGTAGTAACAGACAAGGAATTATGTCTCCAAAACACTGGCTACAAGAGGGTGATGGTCTCTCACCACAGCATTATGCACTCCCACTGATGTTTGTGAAAGCACCATGGGAGGTTAAATAGCTGTTCGTTCTCCATGATTCAGTGCTGGTAGGACTGAGGATGGCACAAATAAAAAGACAATAAATCAGGATACAGCTGTGTTGTTCTTACCAGAAGATCCTCAGATCCTGGTCAATATGGAATTGAGGACAGCAGGGTTTAATTACATGTGCCCCCTCTTAGTCAAGAGTAGGAGTGAACTGCAGTCTGTCACCCCTAAAATACATCAGGGATTGCTACTTGATCTGAACAACCTAATCCCAAAATATTCTAGTCTCTGGAACTGGTCACTGGAGGGAGACATTGTCCCATGCATGAGGCAAACATAGTCCAGATGCACGCCAAAGATTGCACTTGGAGCTGAAACCTACCGGATATCTTCACTGGACATGTCAGTGTAGACCAGATTGAGTTTGACAATATTGTGCTTTAAGAGGTCTTCTATTGGTGCCTTTCTGCCCATCGTGTGCTGAAACCCAGGAGCGACAGATTGAACAAAAGATCTCACACTGTTATGCAGCCACAGGACCTGCAGGCAACAAGAGGAACCAGTGAATTCTCAGCAGAAGAATTCATGCCCCTAATATGCCCTGCTGTTCACACAAACCCAGTAAAGATAACGTCTTGAGGGGCTTAACCCAGCCTATCAAATGACATTTCTCCCAATGATCAAAGAACATTCAGATGCAGGGTTAAAACTTGCAAGTCACTTTTATCAAGAAATAAATATCCACTGTTTCTTGCTTATCCACTGGAAATCAGTGAGTACGTTTCACACAGCCTAACAAAAGATGCAGTGTTGAAAATGAATGAAAAGACAACTTCGGTTTATGGAAAGGGCAACCGAAAATATTCTGTCCTACCATTCTTCCAGCATGGAAGAAAAGATCTCCAGCAGATACAGATCAGCATAACTCCCCCAACATCAATGGGTACATAACCTGATTCCCATGAGTTTAGCATTCATCCATTGCCAGGGGCAGGAAGGCAATAAAGACTCACAATTTATTTTAATTTAAGCCAGGAATTTGTATGCAGTATATAAAATAAGCATCGGTATCAGGGAATAGACTGGCAATTATTATATTTATGAAAGGATGCTGTTTAGGGGCTAAGGCATCAGCTGGTGCATACACTGCCTTTTTTCCTGTGCTGCTGAAGGATTACATCATGGCGGACTTTCTGAGGAACTAATAGTAGGAATATACTCCAAATGATGCCTTTTAAATCAAGTGAAATGCAATGGATCAATTTTATGCTGGTGAAAACATGCAGAGTATGCCCCAAAGTCCCAATTAGGAGAGCAAGAAAAAGGGATATGGAGTGAGGCCACCCTACCAGATGGCGTTTAATCTTCGTCTCCTTGAGGATGACGTCCAGGATTTTGCGGATCCACAAGTTCCTGTAAGGATGTTTCTCTGGAGGGCGGTAGAGATCAAATATCACAAGTTTATTGTGACTGTCTGCGAGGCGCAAAAAACCACTTAGCGTGTAAATGGACTGATTCATTGCCTGTTTTTGATCTGCCTTTGACAGCGAGCCCATCCCTAAAAATGGTTTGTTCTAGAAATAAACAGATATAAAAAAAAGGAAATCAATCAGGCAGTTTGCTCTGGGAGTCAGCTCTATCTCTAAGAGGGAAAAAGTTTGATATCAGTCCTCAGCAGGTGGGGATATTTTATTTTGCTTGTTTCTTCTGCATAAGAAATGGGGGAAGTTAACCCAGGCTGTGCGGACATTGTTTCTGGGACCTAAATTGCATAGTTCACAGCTAGCTCTGCTGTGCTCCTCTGTCCCACCTTGTTAGCTCTGAATATTATAAACAGCACATTGCACAAGTAGTTCTTGTCTTCTTTCCCCAGCCCACGAGCTCTGCTGTTGCCTTGATAAGGGGACACAGGAACACCCACCAGCCAATTGTTACAGGTCTCCTTAGCCTGAAGGCAAACTGGACAAAGCAAAGAGACCCAAACTAAAGGATTTACTCTGGCTTATTGGAGTTTTGGCTCAACTAGTAGATCCTCTTCTAACACTGATGCTGTTAAGTAATAGGCAGCTGGTGTCTACATCCAGTTGGTGATAGTCATGAGATCATAGAAAAGTTTGGATAGGAAGACACCTTTAAAGCTCATCTAGTCCAACCCCCCTGCAATGAACAGGGATGTGTCCAATTGGATCAGGTTGCCTAGAGTCCAATCCAGCTGACCTTGAATGCTTCTAGCTCTTTATGATGTTTACCTTAAGGAACCACGTTCCAGCATTCAGTTTCTGCAGGGAATCCCAGGAGAATAACGAAGCAGCTTTACCGGTCTCATTAGGGTAGACCTCGTGGATGTTAGTTGTCCTTCTCAAGGTGTCGTCATGCATGAGGAAAGGAACCCCATCATAGCTGCCAGAGAGCAAGAGTTCAGGTCACCTGGGGTGCAGGTTCATTCACAGCTTGAGCAGACTCATGCCAGGCCAGAAGAACATGTGGGCCACTGTGAATGCAGCAGTATAGCCTCCCTCAGTGCAGAGAGTGCAATATGGAGGAATGCTGAGGGTCAAGACACCAGGTTTTTTCCAGCTTAAATACTTCTAGGAGATCGCACAGAAGTCATGCTTGTCTGTGCTTCAGTTTCCCTAGGGGCAGTGTGAAGGAGCTGACCTTTTTTGCCTGCCAACTCCCCCAAAAATGGTTAGTAACTTATGGTTGAAATCTCTTTTTGCTGACATCAGTGTTTCTGTGGTTTTCAGAGGACTGAATTCTGAATGGACAGTGATGGAAATGCAAAACTTTCTTTTATAAAAACGTCTAGTTGAGTAGAATGTTTAAATATTAGTGTTTTTCTCATTCAGTGCCTGGAAACAGCTCATCCTGCACAGAATGTTAGCATTTCATGGCAATGGGTTCACCAAAGGCAATTAAAGATCTAATAATTAGGGCAATGCTGTCACATGTATGAACACAATTTTCTGTAGGCCTGATATAACCCTCACTGTGATCTGGAAGTCAGACTAGAGTAGGGACTTGTCTTTCTACTCTGCCAAGCATGTAAAACACACTGTAGAAATAACGATTGTTAAATCAATAGCTGCAGCTTATTGACTTGCCTGAGAACAACCATGCCCTACAGCTCCTGTCATCACATGACGGCTGAGAGACCCTGTCCTAGCCATCAGTAAAACCTAATTGCCTGGAGCTGCATGTCTCCAAATACAGCTCCTAGAAGAAGCAGCATATATTCTGTGAGATGCGATGTTTTGCCCTCACCTTGTTGCCTTTCCCTGTGCTTAGAATTAAAAGCCAAACATGGTTAGAGGGGAAAAAAGGGTTTTACCTCAGTATTTATTTAAGGATCCTCAGGTGCACCACATCCAGGTAGAATGCACCAAAAGGCACCCCAGAATGCACACTGAAAATGCACACCCACGATGATTCGTGTATACAGTTACAGGCCTTGCAAATTAGCACATCTATCAAAGATCCCCCAATGAGAGGCTCAAGAGATGCCCCTGTCCTGAGGAACCTTCCCCCTGGATGGGCCTATCTTGGTTTACAGAATGTGTTCTGGAGAGGACCTTGGTGTCTGGGGCTTTCTGACCCCCAACTGTGAGGCTTCCAAGATGTTTGGTCTCTTGGCTCAACAGAACTTTGGGTCTAAGCTAGTTATCAGGCTCAGGGAATTACAAGTATGTGGGCTAAAAGCACTAATGATACATAAAAGCTGTATAAAAGAGTATATGACAGGATATTTAAGAGGGGTATATAAAAAAGCAAAAATCATCATGGCATCAACCTTATGGCGACGTCTGTTTCAAGACCATCCCCACCATGCTCAATCGTCTTCAGAAATGACATCTCAGTGTTTTCTGGTGCCAGCTGAAAAAAAAAGCATGAGCAGATCATTTGCAAACACACTCTGGAGGACTCTGTAAATTCTTTCTGCCTCTTTGTAACATCTCTGGGTTTTTTTAAGGAAGCATCATTATATTGTTAAAGTCTACTGTTTGTTTTCTTCCATTGTAGCCAAACCCATCTTGTAGAGAATAACAGAATCATAGAATGGTTTGGGTTGGAAGGCACCTTGAAGATTATTCTGTTCCAAACGCCCTGTCAGGGCAGAGACACCTTTCACTAGCCCAGGTTGTTCAGGGCCCCCTCCAACCTGGTCTTGTCCCTCAGGAACAGTGTTTTCCTTGTACGCAAACCCATGCAGTGATGCCTTTGGCATGCAGTCCCAATGACCAGAAATGTCTCCCGCCCTCCACAGATTTCATGGGGAAAAAAAAAACAAAAAACCACAACAGAAGATTATGATGAAAGTAGCAAGAGACAGGATGAAGAAACGACATAAAATAACTTCTTCAGACTTACCATTGGTGCTCCACGGTGTCCAATGAGGGCTGGCTTTGGTCCAAGTGTTCCCTTCTCTCTGATGCAAGGAGAGTACATCCCCAGAGGTATCAAGAAAAGAAAGAGAAGGATAGCCAGGTATGGACCAATAATTATCACCTGAATAACTGAAAGAATTTGAAGGAGGAAGGCTAGAGTTAATCCACGTTGTAACGTACAAATTTGCCTTGCCGCTTAACTTCTAATACATTCCTCCAGCTAAGTAGCTTTTGGGCTTCGTCCAATCCCTTTTTCCATCCCTTCTTTCCCTAAATTTTCACTTTCTCTCCAAACAATGCAACCCAGGAAAACAAATTGGTCAAAGCAAGGATGCAGGCTAAGTCAGGACTGCAGGTTTTATGCTTTAATTACATCTCACTATGCCTTACAGTAAGATATGGCTTTATTTCTTTTTTCTTTAGACATGGTGCAATGAAATCTCCATCTGTAGAAAAACAATCCTCAACAGAAGGATGCTGGTTTTTTCTTACTCAGATAAGAACAAGCACCATTTTGAAGTTTCATTCACAACGAAGAAGAGTCGATACCTCTCTCCTTCAACTGTGTTGCATCTCCTTAGTGTGAATACTTCCCTGGTTCATTCAGATGGTTGTTAGTGCCCTTCTGTGTGTGACCTAGAGAATCCTATGGACCCTGAGAGCGTGGATATTGCACCTGAGGAACTTGCCAACTCATTACCTACAGTCTTCTCCAGACTCTGTTGACACATTGCCCAAGAGCCCTAGGGGTCCTTCACCTCAGGGACCAAAAGAGTTCTTCTGAGAAATGAGCACCTATGCAACACCACCTCTTTCTTGAGCGGGTGCCACCATCCCTCTGTTCCAGTGGCTCTGAAGGAATTTGGGCTTATGCTAAGATGATGATGTGCTAAGCTAGAAGTACCTCAGGCATGGTGGTGTGTAATGTCTAGGGTCCCTGCATATTCTCCCCCAACCTCCTCAGCTGCAGCTCAACAAGAAAAGTCTTGGACAGGGAAAAAAAAATGCTTTCATCAGTCCATTTCGTCTGCGATTTTTATTCCAAACCAATATCTGAAGATGGGTGTCAGGTAGATAATTTTGGCTATATGGAGACGCAGTCAGAGAAAAACAGCCACACCCAGTCAGGCTTTTCTGCAGTGGTTCCTGGCATCTGGCTTTGACCTTAAAACATTTGATCATTCTTCCTAGAGTTGGGCAGGAACTTCCCATGAGGTAACACCAGGAACTGATCAAAAAGCTCTTTTCCCTATCTCATCTGGCTTCTCCTGAGATACATTAGCCTGAAGTGATTTGTCTGACTGGACTGGAGATCCCTTCTGCATACAGAAAGCAAAAATCAGCCAAGAGAGCTGCCACTGGCTGCTTTCTTCTGCAGAGGGCTAAACAAATTTTCTCTCATGACTCAGAACATGGGTGCTTCTGCTAGTCTCCTCCATCTCAATGCAGATCACTGCCTCAGTACAGGGCAAAACAGTGCAAGGTAACATGCAAACCAGTAACACACTGGGACAGCAACCGGCAGTGCACAGCCCAAGTCCCAGCCCCACTAATTTCCCTGGGATATGCAGAATTTGAAAGTCTCCTCCAGCTGGAGTGCGAGTGTGGGAGGAAAGGGCTCCTGCATGCCTCTTTTCCTGGGCTCATATATATCTTTTATCATACAGGGGGCAGGAACCAGAGCTGCCATACCTTTCTTATCTGCTCTGATGGCATGAAGAGCCACAGGCCAGGACAGAAGGACCATGATAGCAATTGCCCCTATGTGGAGATAAGGAGCTGTGACCTGGCAAGGAGAAAAAAAGATTTCAATCAAAGGATGAAATGTGGAGACAGATGGAAGCAGTCCCCATCAGAGCTACAGCCCTTACACCTGGATGGGCTCTTGCTGCAGACACCAGCAGTTAACCACTCTCCCTTTCTGTGTTGGATCCACCAAACACCTCAGGACTCAGAGGAGAGATATGTGCCCCTGGCCAGGCCAGGGAGGAGTGTGCCCCAGCCTGAGGAGTGCTCCTCACTTCTTTAATTTTTCCTAAATCAGCTGAATGGGACACAACTACCCTCCTCCATGAGGACATGATTGCCACCACTGATATGCCATAATCTGTGAGCATCTTCCAGTTTAACCCAATATAAACCACTCCAATCCCATCCAGGAGATAGCTATCTCCACATCACACCACACCACACTGCAGTTAAATCAATAAACTGATGTCAACAAACCTGAGTGATAAAATGTGGTATTTACTAGCTGTGGTATGAAACTAACTATAGTGGTATAAGAGAAGCAGATATATTAGATAATATTGCTGGACAGATAATGATGCCTTAGGTTTTGCGTCAATAGATTTGATTTCTTTAATCCTAAAGATTAAACGAGAAGATCATAAAGCAAGGATCACTTCTATGCTTCTCGTGAATGCATGAATAGAGTTGGAAACCAAGCAGAAATACAGACACTGAATGGTTATTTGTCTGAAACACTTTTCCTAAAACTAGGCAAATCTGAGCTAGAAACCAGTCCATCATCTTCTCATGCTCATCAGAGCCCTGTGGTGAATATTCCAGCTAGAACTGACAGTTATTAAGGTATGTGCTTGGAAAAAACCCCAACTATCCAGGTGCAAGCCTTTCCTGTTGCTTAGTCCTGATGCTTGAGTCTCTAAGCTGGAAGGGTTGAAGAAAGCAGCAGTCACTGGTAGATGTTACTGCACGTGACACTCTCTGCTCCGGACACTCCATACCAACATCTCCCAACCAGAAGCAAGATTCAGTTGCGCAAGCAGAGGTGCCATCTGAGATGTCCAGAATACCTGAGGTAGATCTGCAGGGCTAATGGACATGATGCAGTATCTACAAGAAATTCATGTCCTTTGGGAACAGCAATAGGAGGCCATCTCAAAGGGCATGGATACCTGAAATAAACAGCACCTGTGGGGAACCCAAAGGCTCTTGTGTCTCCTTCTCCTCGTCCACATCCCCTGGTGTCTGTCAGGGGGAGGAGAAGCTGATGGTTTCTCATTACCGTTGCCAGTGCATAACCCAGTGGTTAGCGAACTGCAGAGCAGGAAAGTGCAATTAACCACACCCTACAAATACCACATCTTCCATTCCTCTGCCAGTCCACTTGCATTGCTCTCCCAGCCTTCACAAGCACGGAGCCACATGGGGGAGAGGTAATGGACCCAAATAGCATAGAATCATGGAACTGTAGAGTAGTTTGGATCCTGCAAAGCAGCTGTGTAGTCAAAGGCTACATACTTCTTCCTTCCCAATACAAGTGGGGACCTGGATGCTCAGACACTGAACAGCACTGGAGAGCTCTTGCCTCCACCTTCAGATCTGGTGAGAGTTGAGGAGGCCAGCAACCGTGAACTCTGATCTCCTGCATCCACCATTTTGTCCCACCTGACACCAGCGTTCTCCACCTGCTCCCCAAAAACTCAATGCTCTCCTGCCCTCAGGAGATTAGGTTCTTCTGAGTCACAAAAGGCTGGAACTGTGCTGCACCAGCAGACTGGGATGAGGGCTGAGGGAGAAAGTTCTTGCTCCAGCAAACCTACCAGCCTAAGAGATCTGATTTATCTGCCCTGGACAGCTGAAATTTAACAGTACACCTACATTTTTTGGGAGAGAAAAAAAAAAAAAAGCTGTAACTTTCTATATCTTTCCAAACTGAGACATGTTACATCACATAGCTTGAAACTCAACCTCAGGCCTTGGCTTCCTTGCCCCCAACAGGAAATTTTAAGTCATAATAAAAGTTTACTCAGAACATACCCTGCTAACAAAAACCATGTGAAAAACACCCACCATACAGAGTATCTTCTGCCAATTGCCACAAAATACTTCTATAAGCAAGCTGCTCTTTCAAACAGACCTCCTAACCCCTCTTACCTGGAATGACAGACGGACAGTTTTCCGGTGATCTCGCCAGAGTATAGATAATGCGAAGAGGGATGAGATAGTAAAGGCCAGGACAAGGAAAGTACCAATCTGGGGACACAAAGACATAGATCAGCTTCGGCATTTCTGCATAGGGTATGCCATCCATCCGAGTCACAGGCTAATTTAAGCAGTTTGATAAATTGTTTCGGATTAATGAAATTGACTATGCCAGTTCAAAGACAGAGAGATCCAGTGGGACTAAAACCAAATCCACAATGCTATCAGTACGGCAGGTCTGATTTCAGGAGCTGGGTACTCAACCAAGTCCGCTCTCAGGACTCTCCCTATAATCAGTGGAGAAAGAGGAATTTCAGAGCTGATCCATTCCTGCTTGCATAATGATGGAATATGCCTTTCTCTCTGTTGATATAGATGGACCCTAGGTGATTAGCTTACACTAACTCTCTAACCTGCAGATGGAATTCATCACTTCTAAACTCAGAAGTGACAAATTCCACCCAAAAGGGACAACAGCACAACTTCCTTGTTCTATGAGCTGCTTTGTAACAGGCTTCAGCGATAATAAACCCTTCTATAATTAAGAGATAAGAGTTCACTTTTTAACCAAAAAGGTGAGGCCGTATCTCAGTCAATTCTTCATCTTCTTACTCGGTTAGGTACCAGCACTGAAGTAATGACAGGTTCTTCTTGGTATATCATCTATCTGCTGACAACTAAAGGCAAGCAGCAATTGCACCAAGGCCCTAACCATTCTTCAGGAGATCTTCTACAGATCAATACCTTAATAATCTATCCTTAATCCCTTGCACCCAAGAATGCCTCTTCTTTATTTATTTTTTTTTTAATTCGGTTGGTTGGTTGGTTGGTTGGGTTTTTACAAATTGTTCTACAGCTTTCTGGTTCTTGTGGCACCCATTTTTCAATAGTAAAGATGGCTCAGTTTTCATTACTTAAATGAAGAAACACAGGATCAAGCATCTCCATGGTCAGCTATTCCCTCCCATTGCACCTTTTGCAATTGTTTTGCATCCTACCCTGAACTGCATGGATAGAGGAGCATTTTTAAATACCTCACATAGCCTCAAAAATTACTTAAGGAAGATGATTCTGACACGTAATTTTATGGCAACAAGTCCCCGATAATTTGTTTCTGTATCTTCAAAACTCCAAAAGGCATTTCCCAAACTGTAGAACAGAATTAAGAACTATAGAACAGTTTGGGTTGAAAGGGACTTTAAAGATAATCTAGTTCCAGCCCCCCTGCCATGGGCAGGGATGCCACATACTAGATCAGATTGCTCAGCGCCCCATCCAGCCTGGCCTTGAACACTCCCAGGGAACCATCCAAAGACCAAAAGGCATAAAGCACCAGGATGCCTTGGAAAAGCCATCTTTCTCTCCTGCAGAGAGAGCAGACACTTTTTTCACTGTTCTTGCAGTCTGCTCCAGAAAATCATGTAGTGTTTCAAAGTTTTCATGAAAATTTTGCTTTCAACTTCATGTTACCATATGTAGATGTGTCAAATATAGGCATCTTCACCTGAATGAGTCACTGCAGGCACCTTTCCGATTCAGTGAGGAAAAAAGGTTCTTTGAGTGTGATTCATCTCATCTTAGATGCCTATGACCAGCTGGATGAATTGCATCCTCAGAGGATTCATTTCCCTCCAGTGAGTGCAAAAGGAGTTTGAGTGATCAGCTCAGGTGGAGATATCATTTCCATGGGTATCTCAATCTCGTAAGATTAACCTCTTCCCTCTCTTCCTTCTCTCCCATAGTCTAAGTTTTCTGCACAAAGAAACACCACAGACTCAATTAATTTAAAGCATAGATTAGAGTTACCAGAAAGCCCACCTTGTGACTCCAATGCAGGTACAGCTGCTGACCTTCTGCAAGCAAACACATCGCGAGGACCTGGGAAATCAAGAAGAGATTGTATGCATCCTGGTGGAAGGTGGTGACGTGTGCCAGTGAGGAACTCCTGGAATTATTTTTGCATTGGGAAGTGTCGCTGTAGTGCCCGGGATGGAGAGATGCAGCACACACACATCCGGTGAGAAAATAGAGTAACTTATTATTTACAATTTCTGCTTATATGCGCTAAATTCCATAGGTGATTGGTCAGTGGTCACCCACCTCCTGGGGTGATTGGCTGAAGTCCTACAATGCCCAATTCTAAACATTGTCTTCCTCAAACCCAAACAGGTCAGGAAAACAGCAGGTGTTCAGATACTACTTACAAAAACCATCTTATTGTTTTCATAGCTTGCATGAGAAAGGAGAGGTTCTCACAGAATGCTGCAAGAAGCAGGGAAAACCTTCTGCTAGCAGCTTTTCAGTATCCACAGGGAAGTTACTTTACACTAGGTCTTCCTGCACAATGTCAATGTTTGCAGGACAGGTGTATGGAGAGAAAAATTTGGTGCTACAGTAAAAATGCTTCTGAAGTGGCCAAGCACATGTCAAGACTGCCCTTCAGGATCAAAGACTTCTTCCTGGGTAACAGATAATTGGGCATTTTGGGGTACTTGCTTTCAATGACTGTTTGTGAGGAGAGACTGAAAGAGAAATGATGGCCAGGGTCAATTATTATTGTATAAACCAATACAGTACTAACCTTGACTATTTTCTATGCATTTGTTGTGATTAGAGGCATATCAACCATGTGAGAGAAGTCAGGGAATAAAAAACACCCCAGAGCAGCACAAAAGTACAGAGCAGACAGCAAAAAAAGGCAATTCTTCCACATTAACCACAAGGAATGCAAGAGACAGGCACATCTCAGACCAGAGATAAGTGTCTTGGGGATTAAATGACTCCAGTTTTTGGTGGTTGGCATGTTCTGTCCACTTGATGGCAAGTCGGAGCCCCTGGGGAGGGTTCTTGTGAGGCATGCTGCAAATGCCAGCCAGGACAGAGGACAACACAAGATGCTTTGAACACCAAGAAGCCAAGAATGAGGCAAGTCAGTCCCTGGTTCGCATGCAGAGTTTCTTCACATAGTTCCATACCTAAGTAACCAGCGGGTCTGGGGATGAATTTTACCTGAAGAAGCACTTTGCTGCTGTGAAAACGCAGAAGTCTATGCTCAGGAGTCTAAATGCCTGGGGAAACTTCCCAACCACTGTGAAGGATCATTTGGGGACCAGTATCACCAAGTATCAGGGCTTAGAGGAAAGTATTTGTAAGTAGACACCCGTGCTGCACTGAGGAGGATCATTTATGATGCAAGACCCTCCATACTGTAGCATAGTGGGATTGTATGAGAACAGGACATATAGATTTGGGGGAAGAGGGTCGTCTGTCCTGAAACTCAACTTCAAGTGAATGTAAATTGTTTCCTCTCCATCTACAAACACACTCTCTTTCCAGGATCGTGCTGATTTGAAGCAAGATATAAAGCCTGGTTGGATGGGGCTTTGAGCAACATGGTCTAGTGGTAGATGTTCCTGTCCATGAAGGGGGGCTGGAATTAGATAATCTTGAAGGTCCCTTCCAACACAAACCATTTTATGATTCTATGATAAGCTCAGCAGTGAATACAAGTGCTTCTTGGCATGTTGGCTTCCTTTAATGGAACAAATGCACCCAGAACAGGATGAGTAAGTGTGGGAGCAGTTCAGAGAGAGCTGAAATACTGCTAAAGATCTTAAATCAACGCCATTTAATTAAGCTATTTCAGGGTGAAAAAAATGAGAGGAAAAAAAGACACTCTGCTCCTTTGCTGCAAGTGATGTTACACAAAGACCTGGTCCTTGCATACAGGTAAAGCCAAACATTTAGAATATTCTGAGCCAGAAGGGACCCACAAGGATTATCAAAGTCCATCTTCTGGCCCTGCACAAAATCACACCAAGAATCACACCATGTTCCTGAGAGCATAGCCCAAATACTTCTTGAACTCAGGGCTCTCAGGCAGACTTGGTCCTTTGATTACTTCGCTGGGGAGCCTGTTCCAGTGCCCAACAGTCCTCTGGGTGAAAAGCTTTTTCCTAATTTTTAACCTAAATCTCCACTGATACAGTTTTAGGATATTGCCTCATGTCTTCTCACTGGTCTGTCTACTCAAAATTGCTTCCACACGCTTTCTGGGACTGTCTAATATAAGTACAGAGGCATGAGGGCTTAGGTGACCAGTATGTTTCTGACTAATACTGCCAAAATTAGAGTCAAGGTCCCTCTTGCCAATCCCATCATCTCTCAGAATCTCACAGCCTCCAACACTTGCATTCTTCTCTTCTTTGAAATGAGGTGTGGAAGTGCCTCCCCTCCACCATCTACCTGCAAAGTGGTGAGTAAGGGATGCTTATCAGTGGCAAGAGAGATGGATTCACTGCAAGGAGGATTGCACCTCTGTCTCCCTCTTTCTGAATGGCTGCATTGACCACAAGGTTATGCTGCAAAGGGTGGACAGCACATGCTTAACTCCACTCTACTTCAGCATGGGACCAACGTTGTCATCATCTCAATACCTGTGGTGAGGTGTGGGCAGGTTCTGAACCTACACTACAAGGACATGCAGGCAGGCACTTAGACACTCAGCTCACCTAAAATATCTGCTCACTTAGATGTTCCCAACAGCTGGATTCAGATCCTTATGGTACCCCAGTCTCTTCAGGATGGAGTTTTCAGGTCACATTTTGGATTTCAGTGTCAATGTACTATTTTGAGTCCTCTATGAATGTTTATGAATGAAGAGGCCATAACGCCTCTGAACCTCTTTCCTTTGTACAGTCACAAGTCACCTCCTCGCAACCCTTAGAACAAACATGGTTGAACTACAGAGAGGCAAAAGTTATCTGTTGGGGTTTGAAAGACTACAGAAGAAAAGATTTTTCTTCTCCACTGAGCATGAACAGCTCTGTAATTAGACCCCTCAGCTTAACCTTTTAGCCCTCATGGGGAAGAGAAAATTGTCTTGGGGAGTGATTGAACAATTGAATTAATTGAAACTGATTGTGTGAAAAAATGACAATGATGCATGTGGATGGAGAGCATCTTTGTCCAGACAGATAGTGCTTTCTTGTGCAGCATTTTCTTCGGCCACTTGTAGCTGGTGGGCAGAAGACTGTATGCTTCAGTGGGTAACAATAAGGTCATGGAAGCAGGCTTGCAGGTTTCAGTTGGGTGCCATCATTAAGAAAAAGGGTATGGTGTTCACAAGCAAAACCAGACCAGCCACTGGTTGATATAAAATCTTTCTGCTCCAAAAGGGGCATCAGGGTGCTCAGTTTTCTGACATGATGGGTTGTTAATGCAAAATACCACCAGAAAACATCACCTAGGTGAAGGTCTCCAGTCCTTCTTGCAATACGTGTGGGGATACATGCATCCATCACTGTTCAACCAGAACCTGGGATGTAATTCATCATGACAGAAACCTATTTGGCCATCAGTTGTCTGAAATGTATTAGAGCAACCCACCTATGGTACAGTACCCACACTGATAGATTTATTTAGATGTTGAAGGGCTGAGTTACGCTTAACAGCCTGTGGGGCTCACAGTGTTTTGCTGGGTGGTCCATCAAAGCCTTCAGTGTAAGTGAAGCTCTGCAAACAGTGATGGAGGTGTGGATTCCTGGTAGAGTCCTTCTCTGAAAGAGACCTGCTAGGATAAGCTTTGCCCAGCCACGGTTCTTACAATACCCTTCATGTTTTGAGATAGTGGGAGCATAAGTGGTGGCAGTGATAACTTTCCTTTCTCCCTTTTCCCTCAAGACCTAGCAACATTTAAGTAGCAGCCTCATGCCCCTAGCACCCACTGCTCAGCATGGATGCATGCAGCAGTCTTGCCACATAGGACACAGTGGCATGGTGATGCAATCAAGCCGGACAAGTGTCCTCAGAAATACCCAACAGCTTTGGTTGGGTCACTTAACAGCTTCATACAAGCAAGGAGCAAATGGACCTTCACTGCAGGGGCTGTTCTCAGAGTGGAGGAACCTCTGAAGTGTTTCTTCTGTTGTCTGATGCCATCCAGACAACTTGCATTCTTTCAGGTTTATCATGCTCACCCTTCTGAGGAAGGCAAATGTTGTTAGCCTCGTTAGACAGAACTGAGAAGCTTGAGAGGAAGAGGAGGATGTAGCTACATAATAAAGAGTGAGACTAGGACAGAACTAAACCATATAGGACACCAATTTCACCTCATATCTTCCATCTTCCTTTTTGGCTTTGCTTTGCCTATCACCTGCCCTGATAGCTTGCAGTCATCACATTCATGCTGACTAAAACCTGAAAATACTCTAAGAAATTCCACTGCATGGACACTGGCTGATGTTCGGATCCAGACAGAGCATGACCAAGCTGACATATCAGCCCCAGAGGTCCTCAGGCTTCTTAAGCCCAGGAAATTTTGTAAAGCCAGTTTCTAGCATGGGCTATGGTGAGCTAGTCTGACCCTGAGGTTGACTCCAGATCCACAGCCTGCTGAGCACCATCTCAGATGCATCCATGTCATACAGGCATCTCTGGCAAAGCTCTGAGTTGCCCCAAGTAGCATCGTAACCACCAAACTACCCACACTACTCCATGGCCCCTGGGAAAGCCAGGTAGGCTTTTCTGAATAATAGTCCATGAGCCCTAGAGCCACCACTGTGTTACAAAATCCTTGTAATTAATCATTGTTTTTTGTCCCATCCAGAGCTCAGCCCATCCACATCTCTTATGATGCTCTTGATCGCTGCGGGCACGACCAAGCACCTGTCCTATTTATTACTTTGGGGTTTTTACAGCTAGCACTAGAATAAAAGTACTATTTATTTGTACTTCATCAGGAAGAAAGGACCCCAGAAACCAGTTGTGTTAGGTACTGCATGGACAAAGCCAAAAGAGATTCCCTGTCATGAGCAATTTACAGACTGACTGTATGATGACACATCAGGGAATGGGTAAGAACAGCAGGAATGGATGATAAAAGCTGGTTGTCTTGGTCACAGAGGTGAGATAAAGCCATAACCTCACCTTCAGCACCTGGCATTTCAAAATTAAAGTCGGAGCAGGCATAAGACTGAACTGGACTCCAGTGCCTAGAATCAAAATGAATTCTTGGCCTATAGCTCTGAATGCAGAAGGTGGAAACACAGATGCAAATCTGTTTAATTTGAGAATTTTCTTATGAGGGAAAGAACAGAGGAGAAGGATGAGCAAGTAGAAATTTTAGGAAAATTTTGGGTTTGGTACATTTCCCTAACTAAAGAGGACATCAGATTAGAACTCTAGAAAAAATTTCACAAGATGTGGAAAAGTGAAGATTTCAGGAACCTCTTTCAGCATAACTTTCAGAAGCGTTTTGTGACCACATCTATAGCCTCTGCCTGGAGAAAATCCTCCAGCAGAGCAGAGTGAGTCAAGTGATAAAGTTCTGTTCTCCCTCCTCCTATAAACTTTTTTTATCCAGGATTAGAAGAACTCAGCTGTGATGGCATATCACCACTGCTACATGACTCAGAGCCCTGTATTTCCCTGCTGCCAAAGCAACAATTTTTAGTTCCCCCTAAATCTAAATCCAGCCACTGCTGGCTCAGCTTTCCTTGGGTTCAAGGAGGAATTGTACATATTTATCAAAGGGAAATCATTGAAAGCAATCACAGAAATATCTGGCACAGAGACCCCTGAGCTGAAACTGGTCATCTGCAGGCGGATATGGGGAGAAAGTACTGTAAACACTCATTGTGTTCCAGATCTTCTCCAGGCATTCACTGTCTAAGGATCATATGGAGGACTAGACTGAGCTTTGGTCTGACACATTAAAGCCACCCCTATGTTTAGCTTTCAGGACTACAAATCAAGGTCAGCTTACAAGGAGCATTACTTACCAGTAATAGTGAGGTGTATGCGAACAAGACCGCAGCCACAATCAGGATAACAAGAGACCAGAGAAACCAGAAGCCCAGGTTCCCGTAGTTATACCTAAAAATAAACCAATAAAATATTATAAGAATGCTTTTGGTTAGCATGTGGACTAGAGGGGAACAACAGCCCCATTCCTTGAAATTCGGAAATTTTCTAAGCAATAAAACGAAGACAGGCAGAGGAATAGTCTATGCTGTAACATGCAAAAGTGACTAAGAGCCTCCTTCCCAAAATCCCTGACTGCATTAACCATCAGACTAATACACAATATTATACCCTTCCTTCCCATAATATTTGAGCAGCTTTAATTTAATTTTAGGGGCCAGATTTGCATAACTGTTGCCTAAGTACTACAGAAGGAAAAGATGTGCATAAATCCCTGACGATTATTTCTTACTTTTGAATCTGGGAACCTGGAATTCTCTTTCAGTGAGATAGCTGGTGCAACTCCTCTGATTCCAGCCATTACATTTCTTCACGTGGAATGGGGGAGAAAGGGAAGGGGGAAAAGACAGGCTCGGAGAAGGAAAGAGTTGTTTAGTCCCTTTCATTCACAATTTTTGTGACGATGATTCTCCCTTTTCTCCTAAATTCACACTTACACCTAAAAATTGTAGCCAAGCAAAGAGCAGAGCCTCAGCACCTCCAAAGTCACTGGACATACCGTTTGGATGCTGTAACCAAGAGTTTAAGGTGCCAAATCTTTGTTGCATGACTAAAGTGCCCTGTTGCAACACAGCTGCTCCAGAGTGTGCTCATGCCTTCCCAGTCATTCTGGTGACCTGCCCAAGGGGTCAGAGAGGAGGAAAAGATGGTACTTACCAGTCAAAGCCGTTGTAGTCATTTTTACCTTCACCCCACGTGTACAGAAAGACCAGAGAAAAGCAGAAAGCTGCAACGAGCAGTGGGAAAAACATGCATTCCCGCTGGAGAGGGAGAGGAAGGACAAGCAGTCAGAGCTACGGCTAGCCCAGATCAATCAAAGCAAATGGCAGGTACTTTTAGGCTGTCCCTAAAAATATGTAGCTTGGTGTTGGAATTCTAACTGAAATAAATATGGAGAGGAATTCCCTTCCTGTCCCTTGTAACCAGGGAAATGTCCTCAAAAGCATACTCAGCACTACTTGTTTTCAGGGAAAGGAAAATTCATGACTTCCCAAATGAACGGGATTTTAACCGCCTCACGTGAGAGGAAATTGCACTGTACAGGAACCTCCTTTGCAATTTTTACTGCACACCCAACCCAAATGCTACTTCTTTCATTTGGTTCTATGGCTTTGAGATGTTTCACTGGCCAGGAGAGGTTGGTGCAAACTCTGCATTTGTTAGCTGCGTGGCAGCCCAGACAAACTGAGCTTGCCACAGAAACAGCAATTCATCAAGCATTTAGAGCAAAATCTAACATCCCAACAGATCCCACTGGGCTCCAAATGATATTGGGCTGGGATTCCATGATATCAACCCCTTGCCTGCTTAGACTGCCCTGCCCCAGTACAGAAATCCGTGTCTGTGCTGCTTTTGAGCTCATTTACCGTGTTGCAGCAGCATTTCCCAGGCTCGGTCCTTCTGCGCTGGTACCGCTTCCACCGGCAGCTGTAGAAACCAGCCAGGCAGGAGATGAAGGGCTGCTGCTCGTACCGCTGCAGCAGGCGCCGGCGGACCACCTTCAGCTTCCCAAACTTGAGCTTCTTGAGGCTGGTGGGACTGGCCTCCATCTGAGTGGCTTTATCTCATCTTGCTCCTGGAACAAGACCACAAGTTTTGCAGGGAGAGTACTGGGTAAGCTTTCCACATCTGAAAAAGGAGAGGAAGTTTTCCCAAGAGGATGCTGAGACCAGAAGGAAGTGATGCTGAGGACATCCCACCTAATTTTATATACCAAAGTGAGATGGCCAGCTGAGAAGGATGGTGACTGCAAATCCTCTTAGCAGTCAGTGGTGCTCCTGGATGTAACTTAGGTGCTCTGAATCACCTTTGAGGCTACCTCTGCCTCCTTTTAGCTATACAGGGAGTTCTGGGAAATGAATTCATTAACTTAAGCACATTTCAAATTATGTCATATGAACCTGAGCCTAGGCTATAGGAACTATTCAACATCACTGTGACCTGTTTGAAACCTGCTATCAGTTTAACGAGCTCATATAGAAAATGCGCTAAACCCCCCCAGGTACACAGCTCTCTTACCTTGGCAAAGCTGCAGCACTGCAGAGACTGATCTCTTAAGAAATAATTATTTCCTAGCTGGAACAACTTTACTTGGAACAGGTTTTCAAGGGTAGAAAGACCGGCTGCAAAGATGCACACGTGGGAGATCTATTCATAATCAGAATTCAAAACAAAGAACTTGGTGGTAAATTGCAACCCGTGTAGTCACAATGAAGCAAACAGCACAGGGACTAGTGCTAGCTGAAGAGTGGTTCACCCAGCAGGGCACTACCAAGACTTCAAGGAAAGATTTAAGAAAACAGTTTTGTGTGGGCATGCAAAGAAGCCCCATTATACAGCTCTTCTTTAGAGCTGAATTAGACAGAGATGTTTTTCTGTTGCGTTAGAAAGTGCCATTGACTCCTTGAGTCCACATCAGCCATGTTCAAATCCTGGAACATCTGCTGCAAAGCCCCAGCTTAGAACTTGAGATTTACCTGATCTTTCAGATGTAATATCAATAACTTAAGAGGAAGAATCAACAGTGTGCTGCACTATACACATGGATGAAACACACATATATAAAGGAAAAAACTCAGATCCCAGTGTGTCTTCAGAGAAGTCAGTGCGTAAATCCTTGCAGACTGACACACCCAAATAACTGACCAGTTTGCAGGAAGCACAAATAAATCAGAGACATCAGACGCAAATTAAAACAGAAAAGATGCTCCCCTCGTACCCTTTCCAAATGCCCCAGCCTACTGGCAGCTGGAGTACAAGGAACGAGGATGGAAAGGAAACAAAAAGGGGGTTCAGTCTGGACTAATAATGCAGCATTAAGAATGCCATACCCTGAGTGCCTTCCTGAGACAGATGTGTCTGTCCATCCACGACAGTCATAGAGAATCACACACACTTGGATGTGGTGGGGTCAAGCCATCCCTAGAAGCTCAGCAGTACCAGATCCTGGCACCAGCAAGTCACCCTTCGTAAAAAATTGATGCCAATCTCATGTGGCAAGATGGTGATCCTTCTCTAGAATTCCCAGAGCACAGCTGGGGGGATGTGGTGCAGATGACAGCTGATACGGCTGCTTTCATCAGCTGGCCTAAAGTACACCTGGCCTAAACCCAGAAGTACCAAGTTACAACAGCCACAGCTTCTGAATATGTTTGAACCTTCAGAGCTCTTACCAAAAGGCTGTCACATGCCATGGGATTACAGTATTTGTTACCCACTACAAGGATCCCCAAAATATGAGCTCCCTTATCACCAAAGCACAGCATCCATTCCTGCTCAGCCCTTCTCCTTCAGCTACAGGATTCAGGGCGCTGGACCAAACCCATTACTTTTGCTGTCAGAGGGTCATGAGGTTTATTACATACAAGGCTCACACATTAGTATTTGTCTATGACCACACAGGATTTGACAGGAAAACAGATTATGGAGATCCTGAAACACTGCCCACATCATCTGTCTGGCTACAGAAGCATGTCAGGTGTTAAACCTAGCTGTTTGTTTACCCTTCATGAAATTGTAAGTGATGGAGATCCCACCATCTCTCAAGACAGGCTGAACTAGTCCTAAATTGCTTTATAATTAAAAGATGGGGTTTTTTCCCAGTTTCCTGTTTCCTTTATATTACAATGAAGGACTTCATGCCTTGTTTATTGTGGATATGGTGAACAGCTTAAACTCTTCCTCTGTTACATATTTCATGTATTCACATGTAGATGGCTCCCCTTAAACCTTCTCTAGCCTCAACAGTCCCAGCTTTTCTAGTCTTTCCTTGTAGTTCATGTTTCCTCATATTTTCCTTGTATGGAGTGAACAGTCACCTGCTATTTGGGATTTCCATGACAGTTCCCATGGGTTTTGGCATATGGTAGCCACAGTCTCTCCAGAATACACCTGTTCACCCATAGAACAGGCTACCTGATACCTGCAGCATCCAGTTTCTCTCATGTATCAAACATCATCTGGCCTTGAGCTTTTGAATGCCTAAATAATTCACCCTGGACTCACCCGCAGCAGGAAGGGAAAGGTGTTTTCAGCTTCATCACACTATGACAGAACTGTTCAAATTGGAAGGGTTCTTAAAGATCGTTCCACTAGACCACTTCGCTCAGAGCCCCATCCAACCTGGCCTTGAACACTTCCAGGGGTGGGGCATCTGAAACCTCTCTGGGCAACATCAGAGCTTCATCTATGCATCAGAGTACTTATGACACCACTATAATTAAGAATTCCATGACCTCCTACCTTAGTCTTTCCAATCAAGTCACCTCTCCAAGTCCATGGGTTATCGGGAAAGGGGCATGTCATTGCAGAGGAGGCTGGGGAACAAGGCAGAGACAAACACAGCCTCCTGTCCACAGCCCCCCCCCACCAGCCTCTGGCTCTCCCAAAAACATCAGGCTGGCAAAAGAAGAGCAAAACACCCTTGTGTTTGGCATCTCCTGAATCCCCATTGACCCTGTAGTCCAAGCAGTATCACTATGGTTATAGTGACCTATCAGTATCAAGACCTATCAGTATCAAGAGACTCAAAAAACCTAACTTGTGCCCTGCTTTGGGCTCTAGCTTCTGCTGGCACCCATCTGTCCCTCTTTTCCTATCCTATCCCTTTTTCCTGCCCAGAGACCTTTTCCCTCCTCCCCCAGCCCCCAACAGACAGAGCTACCTCACCCAGCTGCTCCTCTGAAGCCTGCAAAGGGCCAAAGAATCCCACAAAGGCAATAAACTCAGACTGAAATTTTATCTTGTCGAGTACAGAGGACAGATGTTCTCTAGCTTATCTCCACTCAAGTAAATGGAGATATAAATGGAGACCCTATTGAACCTTCCAGTACCTAAAGGGGTTACTACTGAGCTGGAGAGGGGCTTTGGACAAGGGCATGGAGTAACAGGACAAGAGAGAATGGCTTCAGATTGAAAGAAGGCAGGTCGAGATCTTAGGAAGAAGTATCAGTGAGTTCTTGTCCAAAGCAGAAACCATCCCGCCAATCCCCAGGTCATGATTTGATCTGAGGCTTCTGCTCCCTCTGGGCATACAGGGCTCACCTAGCAAATGGGAGCCTTTGAGCAGCTCTGCCCCACAGCTTTGGGGACCGATGGGTCTCTGCTGAGGAACAAAGCGCAAGGAATGCTCGAGGCACTAGACAAAAGGTGATGGTTGCATGGAGATGCAAAAGAAAGAATTGACAGGGAGAGGGAAGACCAAGGACAACTCAGCAAATTTTAGGCTGCTTCACTCTTCAGCCAGTGACTCCTAAGAAGAGCTCATCTGCTTCTGCAGCTCTGCAAGATTCGTGTATTGTGATGCACTTACGCTGTGCTGTTGCTGTTATCAGCAAACAGTCCAGTGGCAACTCCTTGGACAAGTCCAGGAGAAATCCCTCTTAGATATCCCAAGCCCCTTGTGAGAATGAGGAAAACAAAGACAGACGCAAGGACAGACAGAAGGGTGCTTCTCAGCTCAAAACGTACTCATATCCCCAGGCACTCCATTCTTCTCTTTATATCTGTGCTTCCAAACAGGCATCACTCCTCCCCTTTTACCTCTGCATATTCTCCCTGGTTTCTGCTCTCAGGTTCATCTCCATATTCTCAAGTAACTGTGTTTCATTTAACGCAAGCTCCCTCCTTACCACTCAGCCACCCTTCAGGTTCTCCATGACCCTCTGTTCCATGGTTTCATCCTTCGTGGTTTCGTCCTTGGTAACCAGTTACCATTCTGCTGCCACAGCTGGGACAAGGCAATTAGAAGCCATAAAAACATTATAACTCCCAAGGTCTGGCTGAATCTGCAGTGCCTCAGACCGCATCAAACACTGACACATTTGAATTCACAAGCATCTGATCCTAAGAAAGATAATATCCCAGTAACTAGGCCCAACAACCACCTAAGGGGCAAACAACACTGAAACAAATGGCAGATGCAGAAGCCAAAAAAACAGTTCAGTCCTTGGCAGGGCTTAGCAAGAGGCTTCACAGTCCTTGCATCTAGATTTGAAGCACAGTTCTCTTAAAATTCAGAGATCGTCTGCAATTCCTGCCCCTCTTTCCCAGGCGAAGTTAAATGGATAGAGAAGGGAAACAGCAAACTTACACCCGTTCACTGGGAAAGCCATGGGAGCAAAGGGCAACCAGGTAAACACACATCAGTAGGATGGCAAAGTTTAGGACTCCTTAACAAGTGAGGCATGAAAGCAGTAACATATGTTTTTCTGCTCCATAAACCCCAGGGACCTCAGGTTTTTCCATGGCAAACAGAGACTTTGTGTGCTCGCAGATAAGAGTCCCCATAATTGCAGGCAGTCAGACAGGGCTGCTGCCTTCCCACTGCTTGGCAGAGAGTGAGGAAAAGCATGGGAAATAGCCTGGGGGGATGAGAGAGGAAAGAGAAGGGGAGAAAAATCAGGAAACATATTCAGCCACACAGCCTGAACGCTGAAAGCACTGCAAAGAGGAACCTGCTTGAGAGGCCAGTGCATAGGCAAGGATTAAAAAAACTGTGTCTTTTTGGGTCCTGGGGCTGGAGCATTCATCTTCCAAGGGGCAAAGGTACAGCGGCCAAATTTGGCATTGCCCTATAGCTTTTTTTCCCCTGGGCCTCTTCAGTGTTTCTTTCCTTTCCCCTGCATCGAGCTATCTCCCACACAATACCTCACAGCGCAGTGGGCTGGTAAGGCACGGCCGGCGAGGCGGCAGCAGCGGCGGCCGAGGCACGGCCGGGGCTGAGGGTCAGGTCAGGCTGTCCAAGGAGAAACACCCGAGCAGCAGCAGCAGCAGCCCAGAACCCTCGCAGCACCGGGAAGCTCACGGCGGCNTCTCTCGCAGGCAGCGGCTGGCACGGGCAGCTGTTGGCACGTGCAGCGGTTGTCCCAGCGGTTGTCCCAGAGGGCGCTGAGGCGCTCCAGCACAGGCAGCGGAGTCAGTTGCCTCAGATGCCCCGAGATGAGACGACCAAGAGGGGACCTCACCTCTAAGTGTCTGCGGAGAGAGTGCCAAGAGGATGGAGCCAGGCTCTTCTCGAGAAACTGGTGCACAGGAAGCTCCACCTGAACAGGAGGAAGAACCTGTTTACTGTGCAGGTGACTGAGCACTGGAACAGGTTGCCCAGAGAGGTTGTGGAGTCTCCCACTAGAGATACTCAAGAACCACCCAGTCCTGTGCAATGTGCTCTAGGGTGACCCTGCTTGAGCCATGAGGCTGGACCAGATGACCCACTGTGGTCCCTTCCAGCCTGACCCGGTTTGACTCCATGATTCTGTGGCTGCAGGCTATTTCCAGATCTTACAAATACATTTCCCAGTTCACTGCAAGCAGAGAGTTGGGGGGAAAAAGATACATGGGTAACAGAAGTCACATGAGGAACACGGAGATGGTCATTTCGCAGCCCCTGAGCACGGCCAGCTTCTCCTAAGAATCTTGATGGTGTAGAAAGACAACAGAAAGGAGTGATGCCCACTCTGCCAGTTCCGCTGTTTCCAAGGGGTTTGGAGAGAAAGTGGACCCCATGCCAGGACTAAGAGATTCCTTGAACCCGAGCTGAGCCTGTCCAGCGTCTGCAGCTCCTTAGCCTGGAGATTCCTGCCACCACTCTTTGGGGCATCACTTCCTGGCCATTCCCCTGGGGCTCTTCCGCAGCATCACACCAACAGAAGCAAAGGAATAAAGCCTCCTGGCAAGCTCCGCTTGATCACCATCAGCACGAGCTACACACAGGTCTTGCCACTAGCCAAAAAAGGTCAACAATGAGCATCCCTTAAACCTGCATTTCTACCCTACAGTCTGCCCAAGGCTCTTGATCACAGTCTAGGATCGCTTTCATTTGACTATCATCTGCCTTCTGCTTCTTTCCAAGAAATTAATGAGGCGTAACCCAGGAAATGAAAAAAACAACAAATAAAATAAAGATAGCTGTAATCTCCCTATGATAAAGAATATACTCTATATCCTCTCCCCGGCAGATGTTAATTATAATTTATCAGTATAACCTTCAGCAGTTTCTTGATAAGCCCTGATCTGGGATCCCAGAGAGTGGTACAGCCAGGGACAAACACATGCAAGGCATGTCTTGTGCCCTGCTTATCTGTTTGCTCTGAGGTAGAAGAACACAGCCATTAGCAGAAAGAAACAACGGGGCTTAACATGGGAAACAATGAATAGACATGGCTAGAGAAGGGAAATAACAGCTCCTGTGACTGCAGGGACAATACTTCTCCATTCCATTTGCTGTAGTACACCTCTAACAGGCAGTGGCTGTGGCTTCCAAAGACACGGAGAGATTTCCACCAAGGTTCATGCCCTGTGTTGTGGAACATCCCACCACGTTTTGAACAGACAAAAACAATCAAGCCCATTTCACACAAATACTGCCAAAATCCTGTATCTATTACACAGGGACTTACCCCATCACAGAGGACACCCAGGAGGAGCTGTGCTGGGAATGGCTGGGGTGCCCTTCTCAGCCATAGGTGCCTCAGCTGTGGGTACATGCTTTAAGGCAAGATCTTCTCAGGCAACCAATCAACTTTGTGTTGTCAATTTGAGAAGCCCTTGAGGAGCCCCCATGGCTAAGAATGAGTGATGGGGGTTTGGAAATGCTGCTGCAGCCCCAGATGCCTAAACATACCCCCACATGGTGAAGCAAGCCTCACTCCAAGGTGAGATCTAGTCACCTTGAAACAAAACCCAATGTCAGCCATAAGAAATTAGCATAGAAAAGGCATCTTAATCCCTGGTTTTATTCCAGTGTGATCATCATAGGAAATAAAGCTGCTAAGCTGAAACACATTTTTGCAGAAATCACATTCTTCCTCTCCCAAAACCCTCCCCCAGAACTGTTTAGTGTCTGTATTTCTTCAAGGTGCCTCTCTCAAGAGTACCTGTCACGATCAGAGGACAGAAGCACGTCTCCGGTGAAGACAAGCTGAGAGATTTGGGGCAGTTACTGACTTTAAACTGAAAGAGGGTAGGTTTAGATTAGATATTAGGAAGAAATTCTTCACTGTGAGGGTGGTGAGGCACTCTTACAGGTTTCTCAGAGAAGTTGTGGCTGCTCCATCCTTGGAAGTGTCCAAGGCCAGGCTGGATGGGGCCCTGAGCAACCTGGTCTAGCGGAAGGTGTCCGTGCCCATGTCAGGGGCTTTGGAATGAGATGATCATAAGTTTCCTTCCAACACAACCCATTTTATTATTCTATGTTTGCAGCATGCTTGTCCCCAGTGTCCAGTCCCCAGGGATGACTCATTATTTACAACCACTTTCAGAAACCTTGTTAATTCATACTTACCATCATTAGAAATTATAGCTGATTTTCTTCCTTTTCAAAGCACTTTTCAGGCTACTTTAACAAATGTGTGCCCAGGAAATTATTGGCCAAGTCTCAGAGCATTTACAATGGGTTTTATACAAATGCTTTCAGCTTCACGTGGAAACAGGCAAAAGGAAATCATCATGTTTGTAAAAGGGTCTCAAAGTGCTACAATAGATTTTCCCTCTCGCCTGCTAGGAGCAAAATGAGTGTTTTGAATAAAGCTGAATAGTTGCTTTTTAAAAAAAAGAAAAAAAGAAAGAAAGAAAGAAAAAGAAGAGGTGGAGAAAGATTTTTTTTACAATGCCATGTGTTTGGCTGGACTCAGGCATAATCTGATCCAAGTGTTCTTGGGTACATGGGCACTTTCCCAGCATTGCAGAAATGAGCATGACTGACAGGTATCTTTGGTTCTCTTGGTGCCAGACCCCTCAGCAGAGACTTTCCTCTGGTTGTGATTCTGATCAGCCTTCATATACCTCAATTATAAACCATTTTCTTGGGTTATACAGCACCTCATCTCAGTCTTGGGTTTCCACCCCAAAAGGACAGAGCCCTTTAGGGAAGCTGGCATCCTTCCCCTTGGCAATACAGGTAAGCAGAAGCAGAAATTAACCCCAAAAGGGACCAGGAACAGCTACTTTCCATCTGTGACCACAGAGAGACCTTCCATCCCCCAGCCAGATGCTGGTCCCAGACAGCAGCAGTGAGATGTCCATGTCTGGGTGTTACTTTGCTCACCCAAAGAGGGAATCCAGGAGCACCACTGAGCTCCAGGTCGAGCCTAAAAATGGAGACTCAACATGACCAGTTTGGGGTGAGACGCTGCTGCCAGCACTTCAGCGTGGTCAACAGGAGAAGGGAAGAGTTTTGTTCTCACTGTGCTTGTGGTCATCCAGTGTCATCAGCAGCCATGTGTGCAGCCATGCTCAGCTCAGCCCCGTGCTGCACGTGGGCATAGCCCCGGGCTCTGCCCCTGGGTGGCCCACAGCTTTCTAAGAAGTCGCTCTCCCACCATTGAAAAGCCACTGTGGGGAGGCAGAAAGTGCTTCCACGCCTCAAAGCCTGCCTGGGCGGGAGGAGGAATAAATCCCTTGGAAAAAAATTAAAAGGAGCTCAGAAAGGAGGGAAATATTTCTTTGAAGATATAAATCCTACTTTGTGCATTTCAGCATGCCCTGGCTTGGGTCCCTCTCTGCTCCTGGGAATGCCTAAGCGGCTCTATGTGCCCTGCTGTTAAGGGGAGCCGAGGAGATTGGGACGCAGCGTGGGGCACCCTCTCCGGCCCCATAGCCCCACCGAGGGCTATGCATCACCACAAGCATCACCTCTGGGGGAAGACTTTGTCCCTGAGCCAAGAGGGGAGAAGAAAAGAGGCTTCCAGATTGCATACCTCGGCTCAGCAGCTCTGCAGAGTGCTATTCAGCCTGGACAAAGGACAGGGGCTGTCCTGAAGACCCCAAGCATTGGCCCTCCCCCAGGCTGTGGGTGTTAAAGTTCAAGCCTCGGAGCAAAGCACCCTGCATGGAGGAGAGGAAAAGGGAGGAAAGGATGCTTTCCATGTCACCAGACAGAAATTTATCCATTTAGTTATTGACAGTATCCAAATGCATGAGGGCTAGCCAGTTTTGCACCGTAAGAATGTGGTGCTGCTGTTCTCAGAGAAAAATCCTTTTTAGCTAATTAAACACTACCACAATTCTGCATAAGCCATCCAAGAAAATTCTGAACTCATTTCAGAGCAACAGGATATTCTGACACACAAATCCCCTGACCTAACCTCAAACCATGGATGCAGCGGAGCCATCACCCAGAGCCTCAGTTTCCCAGCTCAGGGTTGTGCCAACAGTGCAACAGAGATCAGCAGGTCAGGACTGTATGGGTCATTTGATTTTCACCCACCTGCTGGTGTGAGACATGGAGTTTGCTTAGCAAAGCAAGAAGATTAGCACAGATAACCCACGGGCAGAGCCTTGATGGACCTCCTCAGGGCCCAGGACACACAGCACAGTCAGATCTGCTGGATCAGCACCCAGCAGCGCTCACGTCCCAGCATCCTGGAGGAAACAAGGGATTTATTTAGCTGTAGAGCTTGGGGTGGGGTGTTTTCATTCCTCCCTTGGTCTTTCCTGGAAGACTGGTTAGAATCATAGAATCATTAGGATTGAAAAGCCCTCTAACATCAAGTCCAACCACTAACCCCACACTGTCAAGCCTACCACTGAACCATGTCCCCAAGGGCCACATATAAGCATTTTTTCCAGGTGACTCCACCATTTCCCTGGGCAGTCTGTTCCAATGCTTGAACACCCTTTCAGTGAAGAAATCTTTCCTTACACCTGATCTAAAGCTCCCATGGTGCAACTTGAGGCCATTTTCTCTCATCTTGTTACTTAGGAGAAGAGACAGATGCCCACCTGGCTACAGCCTCCTTTCAGGTAGTTGTAAAGAGTATTACGGTGCCCCCTCAGTGTCCTTTTCTTGAGACTAAACATTCCCAGCTCCCTCAGCCACTCCTCATCAGACTTGTGCTCCATCTCCTTTGTGTTTGAGGGGTCACCCCGATCACCCAGAACAGCCAGCAAAGAGAAATGGGCACAACTCAGCTCATGCAAGGGCAGATGCCTAAATAGGCCAGGTGAACGCCCTCACACACATCCAGATTGCCAGGGCACGGGCCCAGCCGAAAAAGAAAGGGCATTCATCGCTTAAACCCATCAAGCCCTGCCAGTTCACCTTCAAGGAACTTCTGCATCCTGGCACGGAGAGGACAAGGCCACAACTGCCAGGAGGTTGTCATCCTGTTGCCATACAAAGGGACAGCCACAGAAATTCTGCACGTGGGGTGATATGAAGCAGTCAAAGGGACCACAGGTGGGCCCATGGGTAGGACCACATGTAAGGCACCAGCAGGCTGATTGAGGGCAGTAGTACTCAACCCTACAGTGCCTCATTCTCGCAGAAGGGCCAAAACCTCACCCCCTGTCCCCCCAAACAGAGAGGAATATGGAACAGACCCAGCCTGGTAGCAGGTTGCCAAATGGCAGCGGGGAGGGAAAGAAGAGGTCACAGCAGCAATGCACTAAGATGAAGGCTGGAAAATCTGAGGCATGGAGAAGATAAAAGGGTTGGCGTCATTCACCTGCGTTTCTTGCAAGGATTGGGTCTCACTCAATGAAAAACTTCTTAAAAGCTTTGCAGGGAAAGAGAGCACTTAGGACAGAGGCACCATGACCCCACAGAACCTTTCTGATGGCTTTGAGGTATGAATTAATTAAAGCAATCACAGAGCAAAGGTTAATCAGTAGCAAGTACATCTTAAGAAATAAGTGGTCTTTTAGAAAGCTACTGCTTTTGCCAATTTCCCCCTCCCTGTTTTCTAAAGTGTCTTTTCTTTCTCCAGCTCTGGAGACCTTCCAAGGTAAGGTCAGTGATTAAGAGCAGCTGCCGAAAGGACCAGACTGAGCCGGTGGCGGCAGCCGGGGCTGCCGGAGCAGAGATGACCGGACCCATAATTGTCACCGAGGCCCAGTGCTGTAAAAGTGTCTCAGGGACTGAAAACCTTCCAGGGGCTTCCAGCCTAATTGGAGCAGATGAAAGCTGGAGAAACAAGGAATAGCTCACAGTTGCATCGGAGAACAGAGGAAATGAAGCAGGAGAGCAAGGCAGGGACTGACTCTAAAGCATTCCTGCACAAGCAGTGAGACTCCAGCCTGAGACTCCAGCAGGCCTACAGTGACGCTTCGAGCTGCTCCCGGCCCATGCCCTGCTTGCAGATATGTGCTTCTTTCTTCTTGCACCCAACACTGGAGCTGACGTCGAAAGAGCCGCCCTGGGTAGCAGCCCCAGCCTCATTCACACAGGTACTCATTCCCCCACCCAGCCCTGCCCTCTTTCCCTGCCTGCTGCTATTCTCGTGCTCCCTGATGCTATTATACCACAGCCAACCTCTTACCCTGTTGCCTCTGCTTGCAAGTGTTGATGAAAGAAAAGAGCTGGCACACTGTGGTAGCCCCAAGAGGGTAGCTTCCCTTGGCACCAGACCTGCAGAGGATGAGCCCCAGGACAGAGTTTCTCATCTCCCTCTTGTTACAGCATCATGGGCACTCACACAGACTATAACTGCTCAGCCACCAGAAAGGACACAGGCCACAAGCACGGAGAGCCCATCCTGACCCTGACAGCAGGTTTTCATCATGTTTAACATAACTTCTTCCCTGGAGACACCACAAAGACTGGCAAGGCAAACAATGAGAGGAGAATTGGATCAATATGAGACCAAGACACGGGCATGTTCATACAATCAATGTATCACTGAATGGTTTGGGTTGAAATGGACCTTCAAGATCAGCTGGTTCCAAACCCCTGCCATGGGCAGGGACATCTTCCTGTTCAAGCCTCTGAAATACCACTGTTTCTACTTCCCTCCTCTTTTCCTGGAAAGAGAAAGAAATGCACTAAGTGTCAATGTCCTGCTGGTAGGGAGAATAACAGGGAACATGACCAAAGACACCCTTTGTTTACTGGGTTTTTATACAACGCCAAGCCCTCAGCCACCAAAAAGCAGCCAGCTGTGAGTCCTGCTTGAATGCTGCTGGCAGAGCAGTGTCCAGCACATGAATAAGAGGATGAGGCCGAGATGTTGAAGAGAGGAGCACCTGCAGGCAGGTTGCTCAGCTCCCTCGCACTACGTGCCTGTAGCTGGAGCAGAGGGTGCAATGTGGAGCCAAGCCTGTGCACCCTCAGGACTCATCCTGCCATGAATGCCAGGGTGCACCACAGGTCATGTCTCCAAGCTGCTCTACCCACACCAGCTGTTTTTTTTCCTCTCAGTAAGATCTGTAACACAAAGGATCTTCCCAACTTTTTTATGCTATCTGCTCACCTAAAACGTAGCCCAAGACCCTTTTGAGGTTTGCTGCACACCTCAGAGGTCTCTGGGGCAGTTCTACAGGCCAACTCATAGGAGGTCACTCCGAGATCAGGCCCAGACCTCCTCCTGCAAGATATCCTGAGACATGGAGTCAGGTTTGGACCAAAGCCAGGCTGCTGCTGCACATGTGCACGGTGTTGCAGTCTGCAGGGAACAACCACGGCAGAGCTCCCCGCACCTCCTCCCTCATGCAAAGCCACTGAGCTGGGGCTTGGCCAATGGGCAGGATCTGCTCCACGCTGGAGCACGTGTGTCTCAGCTGAAGGGTGGTAGCTTCTGAAAGCATCTACGCACAACCTGAAAGGTTTGCCTGAAGGAGGGCCTGTGGGCTTGCAGAGAAAAGAAGGGTACATTGTCAAAGGGCCACAAACTTCTAGAAGGAAAAAACAAACCAACTTTCTCTTTTATTTTGGCTGATACTTTATCACACTGAGCAAAACTGTATGGTAACAACTTGCACAGAGGTACATCGTGAGCTGCAGGCAGCCTCACAACAAGCTGGCACAACTAAATTTAGAGAACTGTGTTTCCATCATCAGAAATGATACATAAAGTTCAAAAGACACCATTTGCTCACCTCCTTGGTCCAATGTCATGGCATAAGGAAGTCCCAGGACTGGTCGTGAGAACAAGCTTTGTGTTTGTATTCCCCGCAAGGATTTCAAATTGTCCTGAAAATCTTGCACACCTTTTAAACATTTCAATAATAAAGTTATAAAGGAAGTGACAGCTTTGACTCCCTTCACATTCAGAACAATTTTTAATTAAAATCCAGCTGGTCACATGGTACATTATGCCTTTTTTTGTTGCTAAATGCAGCTTAAAATCTCTGAGCACCTGTAAGAAATTATTTCTGTTCTCTCTTGTCCTTCCACCTGGCATCATCTCTCAGAACTCATCGAGGAGATGCTACACTGTGAGGTCAGGATTCCCAGAGAAAGTGTAGAAGTAAAGAGAAGGTGATGTACAGTGGGCTGGATCTCCAGCCAGCCAAAGTTTGCACTTTGCACCTTAAAGTTGTCCAGGTGCCAGTCCCCAGGTTCACATCAGCTGAGTACCTGATTCTGAATTAAAATTCACTCTTTCCTAGAAGAGAAAATCCCCCTGTTTCATTGCTAATTGTGGTTATGCCTACAAATAATGTGGAAGCATTTGGACAACAACAGCAGACTAAAGCCAGGGTCAAATCCTGTTTCATCTGCAAACCGAGCTGCTCTCCAAACAGTTGCCCATCACAGCTCCCAGGGTGACTGCAGCATCAGGGCAGATGGCGGACCGTAGTGCTGCTTCCAGCCTTTCTAACCAAGCCGTGGTTATTTACAGCTGTTCCCAGATGTTACCTTTTCACGGGTTATTTGTTCCTGAGTCAACCTCCCCGCTCACACGCTAGGCAAGCTCAGGGGAAGAAAGAGAGAGGCTCCTTTCTCTCTTTTACTATGGAAACAGCCCTTTATCCCAAGGACTGCGAATGCTCAGCCGCCGTTTCCCTCCCACCACTGCCCCAGCTACAGCGACCCCATGAGCCGCCCGCCGCTCACGTCTCATCTCGGCTCCCGTTTATCCGCTCAACAGGTCACAGCCAACTCGTCCAGCACGGACCCTGGGTGAAGCAGGACTGCTGAGCCCCTTCTCCTCCCCAGCAAACTACCAGAAAGCCCCCTGCTCACCAGTCACCCCCTTCCCTCCTCTTTTGTTATTGTTTCTCCCTGTTCTCCGGCTCTCTCGGCTTTGTTTCTCTCTGCAGCCCAGGCGGGAGCCGGGTCAATCGCCCGCTGTCGCATCCCAACCAACACACTCCAAAATCCACAGATAACAAAGGAAAAGTGGAAAAAATCTCGCCACCTCGGTGCTAACTTTCAAGGCAAGCAGGGAAGGGCAGGCAGGGGTGAAGTTCAGCAGGCAGGAGCATCCCTGAGAGTTCGGAGGGAGGAGGTAACTCACCGCGCCGTGACGCACATGGAGGGGTTATTTTTGCTTTCCGCTGCGCTTGGGTTGCTGTGTCCTCTGCTTGTGACACTCCGGGACGCGAATGGTGGCACCGCTGTGTGACACACGGTATTAGAGAAGCTGCGGGAGCCGTCCCTCCCACGGTAGGAGGGGCCATGAGAGGTTTAATAAATTCAGTCCCCAAGGCTAGAAAAATTAAAATCTCATCATGGGACGCAGACAGTTGCTCATGGCATGGCTCTGGGAGACACCAGGGATTTGGGGACAAACCTGGGATTGATTCATTCATCCCTTGCCCACCCAGAACAGGAGATGCTGGTATTCACATCCCACCTTGGCAGAATTAACTGTCCAAAGGATGGGGTTTGAGGAAATATCCCAAAGGAGATTTGGGAAAGATGTGTCATTGTTGACCCTCGGAATTAAAACTCCTGAACCTCCTCCATGAAAAATATTTTCCATGGGTGTAAGCCCCAGGCAGGAATCCACTGCACAAGATTTCTGAGCAACCCCGGATGCAAAACTGCTTATTTTACTTGGGTTTTTGCGTGGTTTTGGGCATTAATATCTAAATCCTATTAGAGTTACAACTTCCTTTGAAGGGGGAAAGGGGACAGGTCAGTACAACAAAAGCAGGCTGTGTTTTGTAACCTCCAACGCACCCTGGACTTTCAGAGAGGCAAAATCCCATAATGAAGTTTCTCAGGATAGGAAGCTGCACAACCTCATGCAGCTTCTCCTGCTCCATAAAAGCTCTTCACTGCCTTAGAAGCTAAACAAACATCCCATCCAGCCCTGGAGGGCTCTCTGAAACACCACTGGTGCTGTTTTTCCATCCCTGTAGTTCCTCACATTGGGATTTTTCTTGTTAGATGAAAAGACAGATCAGGGGGTCCCTGGAAAGCAAAATCAGCAAAGTGCCCTTGGGAACAGAGAGGGCAAGAACAGGCCAGAAAGGATGGTCCAGTACAGTTTGTGCAGTTCACATTACAAAGAGAAACTTTTAATTAGAAGATGAGCTACAGAGGTGACAGCCTGGTTCACTCCGAAACTCAAAGATGAGCAGAAGGCACACAGGAGTTCCACTTTAAAACAGTCCTTACTTAGCACTTGGTCCCAAAATAACATCACTCTTCCTGTGGAACTGGGAGAATTGGAATTAAATAAATGCAGGAACCACAAGACATGAAGGTAGAAGCAGCTAGTTTTATTCCTGGTGGTTTTCCAGCTAACACTTAGCTGGCTGGAGTAAAAATGCATGGGACTGGGTGTGAGCCTCTAGAAAAATGAGTTGCTTTATGGTCTAATTACTGGAAATCTAATAAATAGGGCAGGAAAGGGTGAGATTAAGAAGACTGGTGGCACTAATGAGATTTAGGAAGCAGCAGCTATTCCAGGTACCCTGCAATTTTAATCTCCTGAGTTGATCCACTGGATTTTTCTCCTTATGTATTTGGGCCGTGTTGAGCCCAGCTTCGTCACGGGGCCACACTGAGGTCCTGCAGAGTCCCATGGCCAGGGAAAGCATGGCATGGGGGTGGCCTGGAAGGCTTAAGGAGTAGTGGAGAATACAGAGAACCAGAGCGCTTTGGTCTGCCTTTGAAGACAGTAGTAGGGTCAGCAGCTCCCCAAAATAAGTTCTGAAGGGCCTTCACCGTCATCCCTATTCTGGCTGTCATTCTTCTTGCTGCTGCATCCTCATGGTGTGTATGAACCCCAAGGGTTACAGGAAGATAAGGGGACAGGGTTGAGCAACACCATTACCCCAAAAAAAGCTCTTCACAGTGGAGGTAAGAGTCTGAAAAATGAAAAAGCTTATTAAAAGCACAACCATAATCTTACCTCCTAACAAGCAAAGAAAACCCCAAATATCTCTGTTCTCTGCCCTAAAATGTCACTGTGGTTTTGCTTTCTTTGGGGTATAGAGATGCAAAGCCTTCAGCATCAGTTTGCTCTGCAAACACTTGGCAAAGGACTGATCAGCTGGGCAGATGATGCTGTGGCTTCAGTATCTTCAGCTCAGAGTGCACCAGCTTATCTCAACCACAAAATCCTCACCCAGTGTCCCAGTCAATGTCCTAGACCTGCCAGAAACTGGGAATGAAGGCAAGCAAGGATCTGCCACCACCAGCAAGTCCAGTCTTGGAGTTTATGAGTCCATAAAGGAAATGTCTGCAAGGGACTGGTGGTGTACAAACCCTCGCCAAGGATATCAGCAGGGCAGGTCAGCCTTGAACCCAGCACATTTTCCTTCTGTTTGTGTCAGGACAAAATAAAACCAGGGCAAAAATGGCACAAACAGGGAGTGGGGATGGTGTCCCTGCCCAGCTGCCAGCCACATCATGGAGTATTTTGCTGGGAAATACCTACGTTCACACCCTCCTACCCTAAGTCCTCTCACAACACACTGCCTTGGCAGCATGAGGGGCCAGTGTGTGTCCCCATCGTGTCCCCCATCCCACACAACACATTTGCCCAAGGAACAGCTGCTTAACTTTGAGAGCAGGTAACAATGTCCCCACGAGATTTATCACAGAAATGGCACATTTTATGGCAGGTCCAGAAATGATAAGGGAGGAGGGGGGAGATGGAAATGACCTGAACTGATCTGAGCTTCAGACCCACGGCCATGGGCGAGCAGCAGGTGCTTTATGCAATGGGTAGTATCCCACCAAAAAGCAGAAATGTCAGTCCTTGGAGGCACACAGGATGGGCTGACAGGGAAGAAAGGGACCCCGGCCAGCTCCAAGCCCCATCACAAGAAAGCTGAGACTCCTCCAGTGCCTCAATGCAGGTTTGGCAGGATGCTGGCAAGCCTTCATGGAAACCTGGGCCTGGTCCTGTGCCTGCATCCTGGGACATCTCCTTCACCAACACTTCTCGGGCTGCTTGGGTTGATCAGAGTTGTTCATAAACACACTTGCTCACAAGAAATGCTGCTGTCCCTTCCCAAGGATGGCAATGGCTGTGGATAACGGTGCAAAGTCCAACCAGTTATGCCCAAGACGTGGCAATTTATTCTGGAGTGTGCAAGCCACCAGATACAAAACTTACCCCAAGAGTCAAAAAATAAACTAAAAAAAAATCACCTCACACAGGCAGAATTGCCAGGCAAGCCCTCCCAAGTCCTGGGGCTCAGCGAGGGGCCCTGAGCATCATTCCTGGGAAAGCCACATCCCTCAGGTGGGCAGCAAGGGAGACCAGGCAGATACATCATAAGCCTGACCATGGGAAACCAGCCCCCCAGCACAAATACTGGCTGTGTTGGGTGGATGGAGGGAGCTTTTACATCGTCCTCAAAGCAGCTGGCAGGGACAAACTCTGCCTCTCACAGCAGGGCTGGCTGCTGCTGGAGCTGATACAGCCTTGTCTAAATAGGGAAAGGGACAGTCCTCTCTCTTCTTCCATATTTTGTGGCTGTCCTTTAAGAAATGGCATAATTTTGTCCTTTCCTGGCAGAAATCGGGGGATTGCAACATACCCAGGAGGATACAGCCTGAGGTACCCTGAGGAGAAAATCATGCAAGGACCAGTGAGGAAGAAGAGGGTGTGATAAAACATCTTGGCCAAATTTTTCTGTGTCCAAGAAATGTAAGGTGGCAAATGGTGAGGAAGGAAAATGACAGATCTCAGGAGTGAAGCACTTCAGAGTTTTGTTTCTTGAGCACACAGGCAGCTGTTCTGTGCTGCCTCCTCCTCCTCCTCTTTGGACAGTGATCCTGGAGGTCCACATTACCCCTGCCCTGATGGTTCCTCCCTCCAGAGTGGCTGCTCCTGCTCCTGCTGCCTCCCTCCTGCTGCTCCTCAGTGGGGATGTCGCAGCAAGATCCCCCACTATCCCAGGGTTACAAACCACCCTTCAGGGAACTGAGCAGCCAAAGTGTTTTGTGGGGACTCAGAGCTGATGTCCCATTTTGGACTGGCAAAGATGGTTCCCACCACTCAGGCTCTGAAAACTGTGCTCTCGTGTCTCCCAGCCTGGGCCATGTTGCTCGTGCTGCAGTTTTGTCACTGTGGAGCCTCTGGGGTGGCACTTGTCATCACCAGGATAAGTCCAGAGCACTCACTGGGTGCTTCTTATCCTTGACATAGTGGATGGCATGGGCAAGGAGACACAGGCTGGCCAGTGGGACCCACCATCAATGAGACCTCCCTTCCCTAGCACACCAGCACCAGTGGTGACACCGCCTCAAGCTCTTGCACCCACTCAGGAGCACCCAACCCACTCTCCCTGGTGCAAGGGGAGACCTGAACGGGCTGGTGCCTGCTGTGGGGGCACCACCATCTTTCTGTGCCCCTGCATTACCACTGGTGTCATGCTGGTCCTTCCTTGGGCTGGGACCTACCTGGTGGATTCTTCATGGCACAAAAGGGATGGGACAATTTACAGTGTCCCTGGGTTGGGCTGTTCCCAAAGCTGGGGGGCTTCAGAGGGACTACAAAACAAAAAGGCCTTAAGTGAGAGGTGGGGTTAGAAGCTGATGTTAGAAAATGTAAGGAACAGAAGAAAGTGGTGAATGCTTCCTATCTAGGGACTCCCCATTCATGCGGCCATGAGGCTGGGTGTGAGGAGCCAATTCAGTTTTGTTATGCCTCAACAATGGTTGTCAGAGGCACGTGGAGGAGGGGTGCACATGCACCACGTGCAGGAGGCAACTAGAAGAAGCCTTGTCTCTGGGAGTACTTCACCTGGCAATACCTCCCATGAGGCAGACAGTAGGAGACACTGTGGAGGGGCTTCTCCCATCAGGTCGCGAAGAGCTCTCCACCGATGGACGGCACAGGAAGGTTGGACTGGACCAATGGATCCCTGCTAGCAGGCAGGCTTTGGGAGGGGCAAGAGGGGTATAAAAACTAACTGCGTTGCTGCTCCCAGGGGCTCGCCACTGTTCACTGCTCCCACTCTCTCCCTCCTTTGCCCTGGCCCCAGCCTGCCTTCTGGCTCTCCTGCCCTCGCTGGCTCGCCCTCACACCCGTCCTGCCTTCCTGTGCCCCTGACCTCCACCCTGCCACTTCGCCCCGCGTCCTTGCCTGGGCTGTCTGCTTCCAACCCTGCTGTGCCAATCCAGCTGCCACTGCCCGCCCTGCCGCCCAATCCAGCCGGTCACCAAGACTCTGCCCAGGGTTCCAGTCCTCCCGTCCGACGCGTGGCCGGTGCCGTCGCCGCGGGAGCCGCGCCCCTCTGGGAGCCGCGCAGGCTCGCTAAGGCCCAGCGCGCACCCCCTGCCACCTGGACAGCGACAGCACTGTCCTGGCTCCCTGGTGGTAACACCCTCTTTTTCTCTCTGTCCTCTCTCCCTCCTCTCCCCCAATCCTTTTCCATTTTCCTTTCTACTTTTCTGTCTCTTCTAGCCCTCTTTCGTTTGGGCAACTCCTTGTCCTTCTCCTTTTTGTTACCAATAAACAGTTTTTCAGATACGTTTGCCTCATTTGGCTTAATTTCGTTCCCGACCATCCATTTTTAAAAGAACTCTCTGCAGTTCCCCTCAGTGGAATGCAACACTGAGGAATGAAAAAGAGTGGGACTGAGGGAGCAGTTTGCCCCCCAGTTCACTGTCCTCCTGTGCCCATCCAGACTCACTCCCCAGTCTGCCTGTGAGCATTTCAGCTCTCCACTGGTTTGAAAAGAGAGGACTCTTACCTGCCTGCTGCCCTCCAGGGAACAATCCAGGCACACCTGAGCCCTGGACACCATTACAGCTGCACACAAGGACAGCAGGACCACAACCTTGACTGTCAGAAAAGCTGTTAGCCCCAAATTTATGCAGGTTGGTGGTTTTAGGGCACAAGGTGTGGCATGAGGGATGAGTTGTTGTTCACTTCACCCCTGACTGCATTCACAGGGGAGTAGCCTCTGCCCAGCAGCCTCTCTCAGCCCTGCCAGCCATTGTGGCACAGTGCCCCTCCTCCTTTACCAGGCTTACCCAGTATGTGAGACCAGACCTGGCCCACCAGAAAGTCCCACCAGACCTGGGGGAAGCACAAGGGTGTCGGTGAACCCAGCATTAGGGACCCATGCTGGGATGGGAGCAGAGGGCTCACACATAACCCATGGCCTGGGGGAACATATTTGCCTTACAAGGCTGCTGCAACTTAAAAATATGAGAGGAGCAAAGCCAGAGGTGGGGTGATCACAAGGGAACAGACACAGCAGGACACCAGATTCCACGTCAGGATGATTTCCTTATCCATGTCCGTGTGCCCCGGCTGCCTTCAGCATGCATCTTCCAAAAGAAACATAAAAAGTTTCTTTTTACGTTGCTCATAGAAAATGAATTTGTAAGGAAAGGCCTCTTCTGTGCAGCTGCCGGGAGAGGGCATTACAGCCCCAGGAATGAGGAAGGATCGGGCAAGCCCAGCCAGCTCCCTGCTCAACGTGTTCAAGCTACAGATCCTCCTCAAAGATGAGCTTGACAACCAAAACTTGGGAGTCTTCTGGATGCTGCTAGAAAATGAGGGACCCAGTCAAAGCATCCTCTGCATGAGGAGCTGCAGTGCTGCTGCAGCATGTGATAAAGAACACCTCTTCTCTGTTGTACCTGCCAGTGTATTGCTTCTCCTATCACTTATTCCCCCATTTTGCTCCCAAATAAACAAATATCCTGCAGGTACACACAGAATAACTGTTCCCACTACGATTTAGCTGCCAGTTTTCTGTGTCTGGCTCAGACCCAAAGCTGTGTTTTCCCTAAAGCTTTTTCCTGTCTTTCCTCTCCTGCTCCCCGTTCACAGATCAGCTGGTCTAACACAAGGCATCATCACCTTGTGTCCATCTCCAGAATTATTTATCTCCAAAACTCCATTATTTAACTCCAATTACTTAACCCCAAAACTATTAAGCTATCAAATAAGCCTTCAATAATTATTCGTTTTTAAATTTGATTATGAGCTTACCTTCAAGGAAAGGTGCCTTGGGCTCTGAAGAGCCTTCATACAAGTTATACTTCACTGGAATCAACATCAACTATTTCTTAAAGCCTTGACATCATTCACTGCCCAACATCTCCCATCCCCCATCAACTTCTGGGCAACTCAACCAAGTTCATCTCAAGGGAAGAAGCCTCCAAGACAGAAAGTTCTCCCCAGAAATCATGGATAATGGGAGCTACACTCTGCTCCCTCCATGGGGCAGGGGGTAAAGCCACCAGGACCAATCCAGTAGTATTTGTAGGGGCACTTTGAGGGGGGTGTACATTACCAAGAGCAAAGTTTGCCTGGTATCCTGCTTTGTGAAGCTTCACAGGAGAGGGGTTGTTCAGCCTAGAGAAGAGAAGGCTCTGTGGAGACCTTGGAGCACCTTCCAGTACCTAAAGGGGTTACAAGAGAGCTGGAGAGGGACTTTGGTCAAGGGCATGGAATGACAGGACAATGGGAAATGGCTTCAATATGAAAGAGAGAAGGTTTAGACTGCATATTAGGAAGAAATTCTTCACTGTAAGGGTGGTGAGACACCGGTGCACGTTGGTCAGTGAGGCTGTGGATGCCCCCTCCCTGGAAGAGTTCTGGGCCAAGTTGAACGGGGCTTTAAGTAACATGGGTGTAGTGGAAGGTGTCCCTGCCCATGGCAGGGGGGTTGGAACTAGAGGATCTTTAAGGTCCTTCCAACCCAAACCATTCTATGATTCTATGCAGGGGAGGTGGTGTTGGCCCAGTCAGATTTCTTTTCTCTAATGGGACAAGGACATCCCACATGGGATGCTACCACATTGTGGCAGAGAATCACCCCAAATCCCTGCCAGTTTGGCTGCAATGTTCCTCTTGCTCAAACGATGGGGACCCCATCGTTGTAAAACACAACTTGATGGGTATCTCCTCTGGTTTTCCTGAAAAAAGCTGATGGAAAGCAGTCTTCAGCTCCAGCATCTGTTCTAGGCAGAGGGGATTTCATGGAGTAACATTGATTTCCTTATTCTAGTTGGTCAAGTCCTCCATTCAAGGTGTTCCCTTTTCTCTCACTGGGTTCTCTAAAACCTGGCTTAGCACCCAGCTGACTCACAGGAGCTTGGCAGAGCTTCTCACTGATCCTCAACCCCATGTTTGACAGATGCTGACCTCAGGAAGTCCTCTCAGCACTGGGTTGGGCTTCTCAGACTTCAGAGTAAAACATCCAGGGCAGATGATACCCAGGCAGTATGATGAACTCCTGTTCTTGTCATCAGCCTTATCCCACCAATCCTGAAAGAAAAAGTGATGCTGGGAAAATTGGGTGCACATACCCATCTCAAACCCACCTCTGATTTCCTCCTCCATACCAGGAGCCTCAGACACCAAACATTATCTGCAGAGAAAACAAGCATCCAAGCTTCCTCTTCTTCTTCAAGCTGTGGTCTAGATCCTGCTTCCAGCCTGCTTTCCAGAACATTAACTATGTCCAAACAAGTTAAACTAAGTGGTGAAAGTCACACTTGCTGCAACAGCTTTTAGTGTAGCCATTTTGCCCAATCAAATGAGATCTGATTAATCTAAAACAGGTCAGAGAAACATAACCCCTCCTTCAAGCACCCCCATTCATTTCTACTACCACTGCAAGGGTCATTGAAACAGCAAGTCAAGCAGAACCAAATAATTAATCAAGGTTTTATTTAAGGTTTCAGTTTTTATTTTTAAAATGGCTGAGCTGACCTGGCACATTAAAGAAACCCAGCAGTACAGTACAGGAGAGTTATGCCAAGACAGCGTGGAGAGAAATACATTATCCAGCAGATTTTAAAACTGCAATAGCCTCTGTATTTCCAGGTGGGACACGACACAAAGACATCTACCAACAGCAGAGACCTGCAGTCAGAAATCAGTAGGTGCAGAGTAAAAAGCCTTCTTTACAAACACAAGACCAAAGTTGGGTGGCTGCTGACATGATCCCAAAGCAGAGCTAATCTCAAAAAGACACGACACTGATGCTGCAAGGCAGGAGGGAACGAGCTGCTTGTCACCCACAGAAGCCTGTGTTAAATTCATTTCTGCTGTTTCACACATTCAGGAAATCTGGCCTCTCTCTTCAGTTCCTTGGCACATCAAGGCCATCTCCTCCATTCTAGCTCCACCTTTCCTTTTCAGACGAATTTTGTCATTTTTTGTGAACCTCCTGGATTAACTCCAGCTCCTAGCACAGGCTGTGACTCATAGCCATATTGCTGCTCCAGTCTCCATTTTCAGCACCTTTTCCCTTCTCAGGCTCCTTTCTGCTCTCCTCCTTCAGACACGCTGCTGCCTTGAGATGCAGCAGGCTGCTGTGGCAGTCCCTAAATCCCCTCAGCCAACTGTGTAATTGAAGTTCTAATCTTTGCTTCATCCTACGCTTTGGACCAACTCTGTCTCTTTCCCACCACTCCCTGTAGGCTCCATTTTGGCAGGAAGTTTCTATCCAGCTCCCATCCTTTCTGCAGTTTTGTTGCTGTTGGCCATTCCCTGTCAAAGTCAGCAGCTGCTTCTCTAAGATCCCACCTTTGCCACCGTGAGTTGTCATCAGCAACAAACTATGAGATCCTACAGCATTCATTACACATATGCTCTATCCCGTTGGGCTTACGACCCCAAAATACATCTACAGGCTCTCTATTGTAGCGGAAATAAGAAGCCATTAAAAAGTCTTACTGTTTTATGGGGGAAAGATGAGCAGATACTCAGTTCACCTTCGACAACTTTAACACCGAATATATTGTCATTCACCAGACAAATGGACTATGCAAGCTCTTAATTAGGAATAGGGCTTCAAACAAATATTTTTGGAAACTGATCAGAACCACTTTTGCTGTCAGCCAAGAAGGGTGGGTTCTAAGAAAGCAAGCACCTACTACAGACCATTGCAATCCTTCCTTGCACAGTACTCTGCTCTGCAAACGCGCCCTACTTACACCGACCTGCGGCATTTTGAGACAGATGGGTTAGGATACTAACAGACATCTCAGCTAAGAACAGCCAGACTTTTATACACCTCACAATCCTGACCAGGCAACATTCTCAGCACTTTTTCAAAACCAACCCCCTGAAAAGGGACGTCAAGCTGGCAACAAAACACAGCAAACCCAGCTGCTTTGCAAAACAGTGGCTTTTGTGTCGATGTGGTGTCTACCCACCAAACCTCTTCTCAAGCCTTAGCCACATCGTTTAAGTCAAGTAAGTGTCTCCATGGAAACCTCCTTTCTCAAGGAGCCTCCTTTGCTGGAGAAATCCCTGCACCCCTTTTGTTTAAAAGGGGAAGGCAGTTTGGTAGGAGCATAATGCCTGCCTAGAGAAGTGCCTGTAGCAACTAATCAGTCAGATTTATGTTCTTTAAACGCACGTCCATTCGGCGAAGACATTTCAGGGATGGCTAAAGGTGTGCTGCTGCTTCTGCTGCAACCAGCCAGTTCTGCTGTGCCCTCCATCCCTGTCCTGGCTCTTCATTCTCAGCCTCACAGAATCACAGAATATCCTGAGTTGGAAGGAATCCCCAAGGATCATTTGAGTCCAACTCCTGGCCCTGAACAGGACAACTCCAAGAATCACACCATGTGCCTCAGAGTGTTGTCCAAATAACCTGCCTTCTTCCCACGTGGTTTCCATACCCCTCTCACACACAAACTCTTGGACCCAAGTCAAATTGTTTAAAAAACCTCTAAACCCTAAAAAACTCTAACAGCTAAAGTAACAGAAATCAATACCCATTCTTAAAACATATGAAAAGTCTTATTGAAGCTACCAAGTGATACTCAAATAAGACAATCTCAGTGTTTAAGAAAAGAAGATGAGTTTTAGCCTCTTCCTCCACCAAGCCCTTTGTAAACTGTAGGATATGAAATTATTTCTGGTACAAGATTGCTTGAGATCCCTCAAAAAGGAAACCAATTTTCTGAAAGGACAGTCAAAACAATTGAATATTTAATGTTCTAATATGGAAGAGAGAAACTTCAATAATAGCCGGCAAATTAATAATTAAGGGCTGTGATTAAAAATGGTTTCAACTCAGGTGAACCCGTTAATATGAGAAAGTTAGGGGGGAAAAAAAGGCACCAGAGAAGCTGTCAGGTTGTAGTCACTTTCAAGTAACAGCAGGGACAAGATATTCTCAGGAAAACAAGCCCTGGAGGTTAAATTTTAAGTCAGAAAGTCGCTATTTAAGAGCCCCCTGCAGACAGGAAGGGCTCTTCTAAAGCTGACGGAGATGCTAGTGCCGGACAACTCACACACGAGAGGAGAGGGGAGGAAAGTATGCATTTCAGAACAACTAGAATGAAACAAATCCATTCTCCTAAGAGTAAGCTAATTACTGTTTTTTTAAAAGGTTTTCTGAGAACATAAAACCATGATGTGTCTGGTAACTAGAAACTAGGTGCAGGCACACTGTACAAACCACTGCCTTTTCCCACCCACCCATCACGAGTGGGGACAAAACAGCCTGGGACAAGAAGACACACAGGCACGGGCCCAGTCTTGCAGCTTTTCCCAGCAGAACGAAAGGCTTTTGGCAACACCCCTCTCCCGCAGCCAACAGAAACCAGGCAGGACCGAGTCAATGTGGAAGTCGACGAGACAGAAGCGCATTGTCAGAGGAGGGATAAACAGTCACTGTTGATCCCTTTCCATTATGCAACAGAGGATCCAGAGGAGCAACTTAAAACACACACAAATAAACCTTTTCTATCGTCTTTGGGGAAGTTTAGCAGAAATCTTACTGCAGGAAAATAACCTCCCCTGCATGTTCGCAGATTGGACACGTCTGCATTAAGGTTCTCATGTCAGTGAGATGCAGAGGAGGGAGTGGGGAAGGGAATTAAAGAGAAGTCAGAGACATTAAACACACTGTGGATCAAACTGAACCCTGTGCTGTCAGAAAAACAGTCAATTGCCAAATCTGCCAGTCAAATGAGATTTTAGATCAAGAAAGATCTAGCCACTAATTCTTTTCCTCCCACATATGCCATCCTGAGTCTTCCAGAGGGAATACAAAGTCCTTTTCAAAGGGAATTATTCAAGCATAGTGGCCTTCCATTCCACAGTTTCCACCTAAGCTCCAAGCAGATGAGCTCATTAACAGATCATATCCCTTTCCAGGTTGGCAGCTCTACTGTTTGGCCCAAGGAATTCATCCTTGGATACAAGCTTTGTGAGAGGAAACTTAATAATACTGGGACATGAAATACATATACACGAAGGGAGAGAGGCTGCCAATTTGGGCAATAGACTTCACTCCTCAGCCTTGTGTCAAACAGTGACCAACCTGGAGCACAAAGGATGAGAGAAGGCCTTTCAGAAGCAGAAGAACTCACAAACTACCTACACCCAGTAAAGCTGTGGAGCCAATCAGAAAAATACATTTAATTAAAGCCCAGGTGCAGGGAGGAAAGGGCTGAGCCAGAAGCAGGTCTCAGCAAGAAGGAATGAATTTCTGTCCAACAGAAAGACGAGAGGTTACTCCAGAATAGGTTTAAACTCACCCCATGTGTGACCAAAGCAGTACAGAGAAAGCAGCTCCCACAGTTATAACACACAATTTTTTATCGATTTTTCTCTATGTGTAAAGTTACTCCCTTGAGGGCCACTCGCTATCCCAAAGGACTGCAGAGGAAGGGGTAAGAAACAAAGGTTATATTACTTCATCCAGCACATTCAAATACCCCGTGACCATAAGAGCAATGACAGACTTGGCTGGTGACAGTGAATTCTCCAGTTCTCCCCTAGCCCCAAGTTAAGAAACGCAGCAGTCACTTTATTAAAAATCAGTATACAGTTGAACATGAGCCCAGTGTTTACAACCAGCCCCTCTTATAGTAGTTCCATGTTTCCTGTTGTTTTACAGACTATTGGCAATCCAAGGAATCAGTAGCATAAAGAAACTATCATTTAAAAAAATTCGTGTCCCCACGTCTCCAAGGAGAAAGCAGCATCCATTATCAGTTTGTTTTCCATTGGACTTGCTCTAAGAAACAAGAGTTTTCAACATATTTTGCAGACAAATCTTGTCTTTAGAATAGTAATTGCTTTGTTTGTTTATCACACAGGGCAGGGTCTCTAAAAAGCCTCACAGCACTGATAAAATAACCCTAAAAGAGCTCTCTGTCATTTTTTTCTTGATTTATTTCCTAGAACAACAAAAAAATATTTCAGATTTGTTTAACTAGTAGAGTTGACACTAAAGAGGGAAGGGGGGAGTAGGGGGCAGTTCACACAATTTGGCCAAGAGATCATCCATGAATTAAGTTCTCCAATGGCTGCAGGAAGCACATAGAGGCTTTGTCCACGCTTCCTCAAAGCATCCAGCAGTGCTGCAGGAGGGATGCACCTTCACCCCCTCATTCTCCTCTCAGCTGACAGCTGTTCACATTGCTGCTGCCTGCTTCCTTCCCTCCTTGAGTCATCCAAAGCACAGAGCAGCCTCCGTGGTGTAATAGCAGCTTGGCAGAAGCAGGCAAAGTGCAGCCAGCAAAAGATTTAATTTATTAAGATAAACATGGTCTAAGGCTCCATGTTATTTTTAAAAATAAACACCGTAAGAAATATGAAAACAAACTGGCTTCGCTACGTGTCAGTCAGGTTCAGACTCTCTCAGAAAGATCTTCTCACCCATACAAAATGTTCTTCCCCTCTCGTCCCCATCACAAGGATGGAAGGACAGGTCACCAGGTCACCATGTAAGATCAGCCATGTCCCTGTTGTTGTGCCCTTCCACGTACAGTGAACGATGCCTCTGCCACCCTTCAGGGCAAGTCAAAGTTTTAAGAACACCCGTGCGAAGAAGGAGCAGAAGGGGAGAAGGGCAAGTGATTCAGTCTCTGAAAGGAACATCTAAAAGTCTTGACATGATGACTGTGTTGACTTCACCACTTTAATGGTTGTTCTTGGCTGCCTCTTTAGCTGCAATAATCAGAGGAGTGAGACTGGACAGAGGCTTTGCAATTTTCAAGAACTGGTGCTAGGACAAAACAAAAGGAAAAATGGTTAGATTTTTCAGAACATGTCCCAGAAGTGGCTGTTCTAAACGTTTTCCCCTAAACCCATATGAAATCTAAGAACCTGCTCTAGTCTCTGAACACGTGAAACCAGAGGACCTGTTACAACCACAAAATTTTGGGCATTGCCTGAAGTGATGAAGAGATTTGCACCCAGCACATGACAAATTACCCAATATTTGCACATGTTCAAGATCAAGCAAAACTCAGAAAATTCCCCTGACGAATTATAAAGCTGCAGTATCTATAGTGAAATCCAGTGTGAAAAAAGGTGTACTAAAATCAGCCTGTGTGATTCAGACACAAGGCACAGGGCTCTATGCAGGAATCACCTCTTGTTTCCCTGCTCCCCCTTGTCAGAGGTCTGGAGAAAGCATTGCCTTGGCCTTCTACCAGAAATCAGAAATTTGCAAAGCAGCTGAAATTTAGGAGAGCAGCACAGAGCTTGGAACACAGCACCATTCAGTCTCCTATGTAGGTGCTCTTCTTTAGCAAAACAATATTGATTATCAAAAACAGCTCTCAGGTGACAGTGAAGGGCAAGTCCACAAGCTGTTCTGAAAACAAAAAGCAGTGATAATCCACAGGACTTCTGAGCATCAGAAGGGATCAATCACCCAAGGCAACATGCCTCAGAGATGGGGAAAAAAAAAAAAGCAAAAATTCAGAGGCCACAAGGGGTGTTAAGAACAGGCTGAAGCGTTACAGTCAGAATGTTCTCCTGCTCCAAGAACAGGACATAACTTATTTCTGATATTTTAGGACTGAAAAGTCCGGAAGAAAAAGTGATCTTTCAACTACTACCATACTGTCAGACACTTATGCTTCATTATAATCTCAGAAGGCAGCAAGTCTGTCAAAGTCTGAGCCCACTACACAAATTAGTGGAGAGAAAGGAAAACAAAAAATAGAAACTGTCTGATACTAAAGGTCTGAGTGTTCCTGATCACAGACTTATTTTACAAAGACCTTCATATTCCACCCTCATGGCAAATTTGACAGAAAGAACACACAAGCCACTCCTCTCATCCATGCTGGTAAAAATCCTGGGAGCTTGGTCCTCAACTTTCACCATGAGTTCAGACTAAGACATCAGGTTTTCAGTGAAATATCTGATTAGGGGGTGGTGAGACCCTGGCACAGGTTGCCCAGAGAAGCTGTGGCTGCCCATGGCAGGGGAAGTGGAACCAGAGAACCTTCAAGGCCCCTTCCAACCCAAGCCATTCTATAATTAAGATATCGCACAAGCTTTGTTCTACCGTCCCTGTAAGGAGTAGCAGCAGGCAAAACGTGGTAACACTGAACTGCTCCAGTTAATGGAAGCCATGCACATTTCAAAGAGCTTTGTGATGCCTCCTCCAGAAAGGAGACAGCCAGAATATCTGATAGCTAGAAGCCTTCCTGCTGTCCAAACTGGAACGAGGATGACAAGGCTGTGACAACACATACAGATGTCATGGCCAGCTGCGTGAATAAACCACAGGAATCGGGGGGCTCAGCATTTGGCAGGCCTGTGACATATCTTTTATTTGAGCTTGGGCACAGAACATGCTGCACAGCTGCTGCCAGAAGCCAGTACAGCATGGTATGGGAGCAGTCTGTTATCACTTTATTACAGATTTATGTTTGGGGGCTGTGGTTTTCGGTTGCTTTTTTTCCCCTGAGAGGTTATCTTAGCTGTGCTTGTGCCTTCAGCTGATGCAGTATTTAAGGCCTCAAACAAGACCTCCTCCTAAGCCTGGCCTCACTCAGGATTGTATGATTACACTGTTTCAGTCTTGTTCCCCATCACCCACCTGTAGCAGCTCTTTTGCAGAACCTCTCTTTTCCACATCCATTTCAAGACAGCGATTTAAGAAGTCTCGGAATATGGGTGAAAGCTTTTCTGGATTCTGCAGTTCTGGAGTCCCGTTGGTAGCAATGAGATACAGGGCCTAAGACAAAAACAAGCACCCAGGAAACAGGAGGTTATGAAGATTAGATTCCATCTCTGTATTAGAGACACCCATTTAGCCTCCCCCTCCCCACAGTTCAATGGGAAGGAAAAAACCCCACCTTATCAGGGTCACTAATCAATGCCTTTTCAGCAAACAGAATAGCTGCCAGCCCTATTTTTTGGTGGATGAGATCCAATCCTTTATTGTTTTACCCTTGTAATCTGGGTTTGGATCCTGCAGCCCTCTCAAGGGATTACAAGGACAAAAACATCATTCCAGACCCTGTTTACACAGGGAAGTTAACTGGCATGACTCTACCATTGCTCCTGTAATGACTATATCCTCATGGGAAGGTAACCCTGACTAAATAGATTTTTTTTCTGTTGGTACTTTGCCTGAGTGTACAAGGCCTAAAACATCAACACGATAAAAATGCAGCTGGCTCCTTACAAAAGATGTCCAGGAGACCCTTAGGCATCTTTCAACATTCTGCAGAAAAAAGAAGTTTTGCTACTGCTTGGGGATGAAGCATTCACACACACCCTCCTCTGAGAATCAAGAGACTCAAAATTCATCCATTTCAGGATTTCACGTGAGAAACTTCCTGGATGAATTTTCAAAAGAAACAGAAACCTGTCAGAGACTTGTTAATACACAGGCCTTTTGAGCACATCACTCAACACATCCCATGGGAGCAGTCTGACAGCCTGGTAATTGGCATAAATTGTGTTAAATGAGGCCAAAGTATTGTTACTTTAACTCAACACCATTTTATTCCTTATAGTCTTCTTGGCTGCTGCACTTTTCTCCTAAAAATCACTTCCATTGCAAGAGATGGAAAAAAAAGTTAAACAGAATTTTTCTAGATCCCTCCAACCCATGTAACTGGGGAAAAAGCCATAAACTTAGCTTATATTAAATTAAGAGCGGTAATGTACCTACATGCTGACAGCCTATCTCCTTCTGTTAATAATTAAACAAAGCAAAGACATCAGGAGGCTTAAGCCCTGTCTAAAGGCTTATTACGCTTCTAATTTTACTTGGAGTGTGCAAGGAGGAACAATTTGCCAGTAGGAAAAAGGTCCTGCTAGAACAGAATTGAATAGAACCACAGAAACATAGAAAGCTTTGGGTTGAAAGCGACCTTAAAGGCCACACAGTTCCAATGCCCCTGCCATGGGCAGGGAACCTTCTACTACACCAGGCTGCTCAGAGGAGAATTCTCTCATTCGCAGGGCAGAAAGTTTCAAGACATGACTGCTTTGTTGCCATTAGGTATTAGCATCCCAGTAAGTGGGAAATTATGAATGTTCATGATCTCATAGGAAGAACCCCACACCTCTCTATCCAGAGCAAACTATGGCTTTTAACTATTAAGACTATCTCAATCTTCTCACTATGACATCCAAGGAGACCACAGAATAACTTGAATTAGACGGGGCTGGAGGTGATGAAACCCCACCAGAGGATTCACATGAGCTCAGTTTCACCAGCAGCGTAGTGAAGAGCTGAGGAGAAAAGCACTCGCTTACTCTCAGAGGGTTCTCATTGAGGTAGGGGGGCTCTCCTTCGATCATCTCAATGGCCATGATCCCCAAAGACCAGATATCCACTTTGGGCCCATAAGCCTTCCGCGTCACCACTTCAGGTGCCATCCAGTACGGGGTGCCCACCATGGTGCTGCGTTTGCTCTGCTCAGGAGTGATCTGGGCACAGAAGCCAAAGTCAGCTGGAAAATTAAAATAGGGTGGAGGGGAAAGAGAGAGACATAGGAATCAGCAAGTTTCTCCAAAAACAACCCTTACTGACACTAGAGCTACAGTACACTTTACCCTGCTGCACTGACTGGTGTGCTGCTGCTGCAGCTGTGACACGAGGAGCGGTTTTGTGGCAAATACAGAGGATGGTCTTTAGAGCCAAGTTTCTAAGCCCGACTCTCTGAGGCCATGAGGATTCTAGAGCTGCTTTCACTTGTCTGTGTGAAAGATGGGGATCAGGAAATAACCACACACAGAAGCTGGGACACTCAACTGTGTTGCAGCATTACGTAGCTGTAACACCTTCTGTAATATATGGTCTAAAGACCATTCCTGGGTATGTGAAAACAGGAAATAATGCAAGTCTGATCTAGATACACCCCCCAGACCACACGCTGTACTGTCTGATGATATTTTCAGTCCAAGGAGTATTACTTCCCCTGTAGACATACCATCTCTCAAACAGCATTTATTTTATGGAGCAAAGAGTGCTCAGAATAAATTTAAAGTACCTAAATTTATATTGATTACTTTCTTTGAACAGAGAGAAAGATGAAGGGCCTTCTCACAAAGACTGCTGTGCCCTATGTCTTATGTGTATTTGGCTTACCAAAGGAAAACTAAATCTGTTCTTGTGAGCCCAGCAGAATCAACACAGCAAGATGCACTGCCCATCCTGACCCCCTATGGCATTGCAGGTCTAATTTTAGGCAGAATGATGAAAATTAAACTGATTCCTAGCTGAGTTTTCATCAAGGGTAAATACCAGGAAAGGACATATGGTTCATAAACAGGGCAAATTTCCAGCAGAGCCAATAAGCAGCTCAGATCCAGAAGGTTACTGCATCATATCCACAGGGATTTCTCTAACCTTAAACTACAGCCCAGTACCAGCACACCGTGCTCAAAGAAGTTATTCCATAAGAATAGAGAACTTTGGCCTCTATCAGTTATTCATTGCTAACACTCCTGAGATCTGGCTCCACCAAAGTGCAGCTTTAGTTTAAAAAGCAATTATGTGCAAAAAAACCCCACCTTCTTACTCAGCATATCTGCACTCTGTGAATTTTGAGTCATATCTGCTGTCACTGCCAACAAAAATAGATTTATTTATGCCTGTTGGGTCCTAGCCAGCAGAACTGAGAGGAAGAAAAAGGGAGCACCATTCTGTTAAAGCTATAGGTGGAAGATAATAATTCACTGGTTTTCAGGCTTATTTCTGCATGGACAATGACAAGCACAACAGCTGCCTTAGCACCCAAGGGGCAGAATAGTCTCGAGGTTTTCATTACTGGTGATACCACAAGGAGAAAACTACATTTAGACTCCAGTCTGGGTTGGCATTGTAAGATTAAATGATTTCTAGTTACACGGTTTTCAATTCTCCCTCCACTTCCCCTGCCCCTCGAGTACCTGCAGCATTTTCCAGACTGAAGAGATTGTTCATAAATAAAGACTTCTAGCCTTACACCTTCCAACCCAGCTTTCTAGACTGGAGTAGCATTAAAATACTGTTATTTTAGTTCACATAAACAGATGGCCCAAAGCTAAATGAAGCCCAAGCTTCACTTCAAGTCTGGTATCCCTTTACAAGGGTTTGTGTTTGCCAATCTCCATTAAAACAAATGCCGCAGAAATATCTACAGTAGCATTTCTACAGCCTGTTCATCATGACAGCATCAAGCACCTCAAACACCCATATCCCTAAAATGCCTGGCCCAGAGCAGATAACTGGCACGGGTTGATAAGTCATCAGCAGTAATGTTCCCTGCATACTTAGTTTGACAGAGCCATCCATTCCCAGCAGGATGTTGTCACTCTTGATGTCTCTGTGAATAACTTGGTTTGAATGGAGGAATTCCAGGGCTTGGAGACACTGAAAAATAATTGAGATATTCTTACTGTGCATGAAATTATTGACCAGTCACAATTAGCCAACTAAAGGACTCAAACAGACTCTGCATTTTTGGTCGTAAGGGCCTTTCATATACTCAGTATGTGCAGGGCTACAGAGAGATGTCACACTGGGATCAGCAGGTCCTAGGAGGACAAGTTAGTCCCAAAAGACTTGAAGAACAGACAAAATCAAGAGGATCCCAGCGCCATTCCCCACTCTAGTTCCTCCCTCTGGGGTGAAACATGAGGTTTGCACTAGAATTGATTGCTGCATCCTTACAGGTGAAATCCATTCTCTGAAGGAATGATTGTCACGTTACAGAAGCTGGAGACATTCCCATGGAATCAGTGACAGATGGTGGAAAGTCCCATTCCCAACCAGAGCTCCCTCCGAGTGCAAGTGCTGCTTTACCTCCCGGCACACGGCGGCAATTTGTCCCTCGTCCATGCAGGTCTCCGTCACGACGTCGGTGAGGGAGCCTCCTGCCAAGTACTCCATCACCACCCAGAGCTCTTCTCCTACAAGGTAGCTGAAGAGCCAAAACCAGATTTAAAAATCAGAATGCACAGGGTTTTAAGGCTGTCTTAGAAGTGCAATGAAAGCAAGAGCTGCATTTAACAGTATTGGGGAACCACAGAATTCTGGTACTTTCTGTACATGGGAGGATCCAATCACAACCTGAATGACCAACGAGAAGAGTGAGTGCAGGTAGCTGAGGAGAGATGTAGTGGGAGCCCTGGCTACAAGTTTCCTGTCCATAGAAGCAAGGCTGAATTTTTCTGCCATGGAAAGGTTGCAGACTAAGATGGAGACCTGACCTTACAACTGCTCCTGCTACTGGGAGAGAAGGGAAGAGTCAAAGATGGGGTCCAAGCATGCAACCCAGACATTTGGCACACAGCAGTAGCTTCTGAGGGCTCTTGCACTGGGAGAGGTGGCTGGGGGTTGTTTCACTGCTCCTGGCATCCTGCTGTCCTAAGCAACTGCCTGCTTTGCCTCGGCACAGGGACAATTCTGGGTGACACAAAAGATGGCTACCTGCAATCAGTCATGAGAGAGCACTTCTTTTTTAAGCATCATGCATTTGAAAATCACCTCAATCTTTTCCACGTCATCAAACTAGTCTGTGATTTTGTCTGAAAATTTCAGAACCATTCATAAGGCCAAAGGAGTACACCTTGCTGGATGAAACAGCAATTCTAAAGACTTAAAATAACAAAGGAAACCCCCAAAAGGCCAGGTCTTTTCTAAAAAAAGGCCCATAGGAAGATGGGAATAGATGGCTGAGATGAGAGTGGCTTTTCTCAGTCATTTGGGATATTCCTCTCTGCTGAGTGTGTGTGTACCCATGTCTAAAAGCGGAAGACAGGTGATGAAGACTTCAGCATTAACTCATTAAAAACAAACAAACAAACAAGAACCAGAAAAAATAAAAAAAAACCCAAACCACCAACCATTTCTGCCCTTTTTTGGGCTCATCAACACAAACTTCCATGACAGATACATCAGGATGACACATTCCTGAAGGAAGAAGTCATCAGTTTGAAACCCACCTATTCAGCCTATCCTCTCATTTTTCAACTGAGTGGACAGAGGAGTCAAAAGTGAGAGGTCAGAGAATCCAAATAAAAGCTTCAGCTGGCATTAGAGTTCATCAAGGATACATTTGCTTTGCTCTAAAACACTGATTCTACTGAAGAGTGAATTTGCCAGGAGTGAAATGCAAAAGCCAGGATAGGTACTAGGGAACAATTAGGTAGAAAGCAACAGTAAAGGAGAAAGAAGCTATTAAGCTTGGCATGGAAAGTGGACAGAGATGAGCGAAACATCACAGGAGTGAGCAAGGTGTGGTATGTACCCCCAAAGGATACACTGACAACACTAAGCTGATGAAAAAAATCCCCCTAAACAGTAATAGTGGTCTGAGCTACACCTGGATGACAGTAATGTTAGTTATGGACAGCTTTTAATTCCAGAGACAAAGTGGGTATCTTGGTTTGCTGATGCTGAAGATTTTGCAGGGAGCTGCAGTCTGGAGATTCTTACAGGATACAAGGCCCAAGGGCACAGCGCTGTGCTCCCGCAGCAGAGAGGTCTCAAATTCCACTATGGAACAGACGCTGATGCACTGGCATATTTTTTTTTTCCCAGCATTACAGACCCCAGCAAAAGCAGTACCACCTGCAGAGCAGCCCCTCTGAGTGAGAGAGGAGCAGCAGGACTGCTTTCAGAAACACTCCTGCTAACCTCCGTGGGTCATTTACCTTCTGCTGGGCTCTGAAAGCCCAACTCCATCCACACTCTTCCTTCCTGCCCTATGCTATAGCTGCTTCTTCACTTCTGCCAAATCAGGCTCTCTGCAGATTTTATCAGCACCTTCTCAACAAATCGCCCACCGTGGACATCACAAGATTTCCCTTCACTGCCAGTAGCACTCTGTGCAGCCCAAATCCGCTTGACTGTAAGAATGGGGGCAGAATGGGCTCTTTGCATGACAATCTCAGGTTCCACATGCTGGGAGCAAGCTGGTATCTCTCTGCAGCCAAAACGGATGGAGTGAGCCAAGAACCACACTGTGAAACCAAAGCTGAGCCATGAGCAGTCACAGACATGTGCCAAGACCCTGGCAAACTCAATAACTGATAGATTTGACATAACACACAGGGAGGTGAAATTAACAGTGGCTCCCTGCCATCTGCCACCAAAGGAATGTCATTTCAGGGTGGTACTGTCTCGGGGATCTTTCCACTCTCTTGTCAGTTTTAGTCACTGAGCTGCCCACTGTAGGCATGACTCAAGCCCACTCTCTCAGCAGTTCTAGAGACACCACCAGGAAGTCCATACACCTACGTGCTGCTCTGATGTGACATCAGGCACGGCATGGTGTCACACCTTGTCACCCACTGTCACCTTCCAAAACAAGCTGGCAGTAAAAAAAAACCTGATGAAAATCTTTGAGGAAGAAAAGGATGGTCTACAGCTTTCTCTTCATCCATCTGCAAGAGCAGGTAATGTCTGATCCTGCAAGGTGTTCCTCAGCTTCCACTTAGATACTTTAGGAAGTTGTTCACCAAGCTCTCTCTATCACAAACACACATATTTTATTGATAAAATTGATGAAATTTGGAGTTGCCCAGAAGTGCAAGTTCATTCATTACAGAATTTTGCACCAGTAACATGCCTCCAACGTGCAATGTGAATGTAGCCTGGAAAGAAACCAGCATGTTCTTGTAGCATGACTGTCTTACATCTTCAGCTTTATTCATTGACCATCCATCCCTACTGCAGTTTGGGGTAACAGAGGCCACCACTTATTTGTGGGGTTTATTAAGTTAAGGAGCTCTTCAGAACAAAACTGAAGGGCAGGAGTTTGTTTGGCCTAGCACTGGGCATCTGACGCCTGTGTTTAGATGGCTGAGTTTAGAAGCAGGGCTCTGAGGACCTCTTTCATGCAGCAGAAAGGAACTGGCATCTCCAGCAGGTAACTCAGCACAAGTGGCTGTTTGTCTGTACAGAAGACTGGTGTCACTGTCTTCAGAGCCAGATGCTTCTAAATCCAGCTCCCAAGTACAGCTGAATTAGGCCATGTCACCATCTTAAATATCACAGCACACCTTTGTGCAATGCTGGCCACTAAGACTGCAGCAGAAAAGCTGCTTAACCACAAGCAAGTAGGCCATGCAGTTACGAGAGGACAAAGCACAGGAAACCCTTGCATAAGGGCAGGAGCTGAGGCAAAGAGAATTGAGAGAGCTGGTTCATGCCAATGACTATCTTGCAGCTCCCATCAGGGACTCAGAAGGGGAGACACTGTAACAGAACCACAAAGCAGAAACCAGGCCCCGCACATCCTTCCTCCACCTCCTTCAGCAGGAGGCAGAAGCCAACAAGTGGCATCCAAATATCAGCTTAATTCAGGCACTTGGGAAGCACAGGCACATTAGGCCAGGCAGGAGGGACACAGCTCCCCAGCAACAGGATCCTGCAGTTGCAGAGCTGAAGTGAAACAGTAGGCACAAGAACCCCCGTGTTCATCCCAGTTGCTGGTCTGTCCATGTGCAGCACTCAAACAAAAGCTAATCCCTCTGAAAAAGATTAGTGAAACTGGAGGACAAAAGCAGCAGCTTTTGCTGCTGAGAGTTTGAACAAGACAGCAGGATGTGGAGCTATCCTGCAGCTGGGCTGCACTGGCTGGACAAGGCAAGTGCATGTACACAGCCATGCTCTCTAATGGGAAGAGCCTGTCTCTCACAGTTTTGTCAAAACAAAGCCTCTAATCAGCCAGGGGAAAATAACAGTTCCAGCGCAGATGCAGTGCAGTTCTTAACCACTTGTTTCATTTCGCACTGGTAACATTCCTCTGCTCTCTCTAAGAAGATGGCATGTGCCCAGCATCAGTTTCCTGCACACGCACCTCTTGCACAAAAATTTGAGGAGCAGACGTTCTGTCCCCTCAACAAAGTAGCTCTTTACAGCTATGCATGGGACACAGCGCCACAAAAATTCAGCAACACAACTGCTGCAGTTTATAAGTACCACCTTTTTTGGCTAAGACATTGAAAGCCTGCTAAAGAAACCTACTAAAGAAACAGCTGGTTAGATCTTGACATACATGCAGAGCAAAAAAGTGTGTAAATCCTCTCTCAAATTTCCCAAAGAGACTCTAGGTCACATCCCTTCATTGTATCTTCCAAAAACCCAAGCTGCCAAGATTAAAGCCTGCAGCTCACCCTATCCAAGCAGTCTTTACCCTACAATAAGGCAAACCTGGGGTTCATCAGAACTGCTACATTCAGATGTTGAGTGCAGCAGACTGAAACTCTTGCTGCAGCTCAAATGGAACTAGCTATATTTTTAACAGGTGAGTGACACAGGCTTGACACAACGCAGCAGTGTGATGTTGATGGTGAATTTAAGCCACCATGCAATGCTTTTGCCTGTTGGGCTTTCAGCATCATAGAATTATAGAATGCTTTGGGTTCAAAGGGACCTTAAAAACCATCTAGTTCCACACCCTGGGCAGGGACACCTTCCTGTACACCAGGCTGCTCAGAGTCCCACCCAATCTGGCCCTGAACACTGCCAGGGCAGCCAGAATCTTCTCTGGGCAGCCTGTGCCAGTGCCTCACCACCCTCACAGTAAAGAATTTCTTCATTATACCTAACCTAAATCTACTCTCTTCTATCTGAAAACTGTTCCCTCTTGTTCTATCACTATCTGCCTTAAAAGTCACTCTCCCTCTTTTTTAAAAGACCCCTGTAAGTACTGGAAGGCTGTGTTGAGGTCCCCCCAGAGCTCCTGCTATGTGTCACATGTCATTTGCCCTCACTGCTGTTACGGTACTGTGCAAAAACCTCAGTGGACAGTCACAGGGACAAGACTACATCTAACCCTGGAAGGAGTCTGCTCCTCTGGCAGCAGAACAGAATTGCTCAGTGGAAAAGAAGAGGAAAGCAAATAGAAAAAACACATTTCAAACTGTTTCTATTTCTCCTTTAGTAACAGGAAGGAAATAAGGAGGAAGCTTGTTGTGTCGTATCTGGCAACAGAGAGAGATGAAAAATGGAGTCCTGACAGGACCTTAGTTGCCAGCATCTCTACAAAGAGCCTAGACATCCCATTAACACTGGTTCAGATACCTGTTTCTCCTTGTTCTGGAGAGAGATCGCCAGGCCACCCACACTCCCACAATGCCACATGGATTAAGCAATGCAAGATTGTCCCACACTTGCATTAAACTTAGCCAGGAACCCTTAAGACACCAACAAGGAAGTGTTTTCCAGTGTCCCTTTGTGAGCCCTTCAAATACTGACATACCTGTCCAAGTAGTTGACGATGTTGGAGTTTTTGTTTTCCCTCATCACAAGGATTTCATTAATAATCAGTTCTTTTTTTGGCTGCTGCTGCAAATTCATCTGTTTGATTGCAACCTGCAGTGAAAAGAGATCAAGGAAAGCATTATTGCAGGAGTTCCCCAGAAACTTCCTGCTACCAGTCAATTTAGTCCCACTTTCACATGAGGGAGGAAAAGAACCTTTCCATCACGAGGTCACTTTTTCATCACTAGCTACTGAATGCCATTACCATTCCATAACTCTGCAAGTTCCCGCAGCCAGCCCGTTTCCACACATGCTGGATGATGCTTAATGACAAAAAGAACAAAAGGAATTGCCATTTTCATACTGGACCTTCATGTCATAGTTGGATAGCTGTCTCCATCTACGGCTTCTTGGTAACAAGGAAGAGATCCCCTTGCTCTGGCATGGACTGATATGTCAAAAAGTTTTTATTTCTGAAAGGATTCTTGTTATTCTTCTTATTAATTGGATGTTTCTGAAAATGTTTTGGTGTTTTTTTCCCCTGCTCCCATGCAAATTTCTGCTTCTAGAACTCCAAAGTAGGGTGGGTAAATAACATAACCATGCTTAGTGCTTCAAGGTAGTAACTCTATTTCTTTTGTCACAACAAGACCTAGGGGAGAGAAGCACCAGTGTTTAGATAAAAGGCTGAAAATAAATGAATTGGAGCCAGCTTTATGTCCAGTCATGCCTGAAGGGCAACAGGGATAGATCTGGCAGCTGCGGCCCTTTGGTTTAGTAGCTTTCTTCCTGTTTTGGGATACCTGCTCTGCATGTACATATGCAAAGAGCAGGCAGGTTACAGCATGTTTTTAACTCTTCAAGTTTCCACACTACCAGTACTTCATGAGAGCACCTGGTCCTCAGAGGAGCCTCCAAATCAGTAAACCTACTCAGCACAGCTGGAGGCAGAAATAACTCATAGATGTTACAACTCAACTGCCTTTGGTACAATATTTAGGCAAAGGCAATGAAGTGAAACTACACCTTTACAAAACTGCTACATTCAGAGAAAGAGGCCTGGGTGAATGGACCAGAGCCAGCAACTACAGTAAGTCACAAAAACAAGGATTAAAAGAAACAAGAATGCCTATATAGATGGATACAGTTAGCATTTTGATAGTATAGCAGGGAAGACTATAGAAAAATCCCAGCACGTGAGAAGGCAAGAGCAGACAGACAGGCTGGTTTTCCACAGTACTCACAAGGCTGCCAAACAGTACTTAAAGAAGACAAAAACGAAAACCCCATGCTGCTCTTTGTACAAGACCTGACAGAAGAATGAAAGATGAAGTGAAGAAGAGGAGGAAGGCATTTTATGCAGATCAAGAAATTCCCAGTGTTTCCCTGCACTGAGCTCCTGAGTTCAGTGCACTTCACAGAGAGGAACAAACAACAGCATGACAAAGTTACAGTGACCCCAAATGCAGATTTTAAAATCCAGGGCCTGATCACACTAATGTAATAGGAATGATTTAAAAGTCTGTTGTAATACAAGAGTTTAAATTTTCACATGGGAATCATCCAAGGGTGTCCAGAAAGAAAGCAGAAAACCATCAAAGGACTTCCTCCTCCTATAAAATTTCTCATTGCTTCAAAATAAATATAAGAACCCTTCCTTAAAGGCTGCAATTAAACTGTATTAATTCTTCAGGAACTGCAAAAGGGAATGAAGGAATTTCATCAGAAAGCACAATTATGAAATTTACTGGTGAATAGCTCTCACATTGTACAATGCAAAGCAGACACACATTGTTGCAGACTTCCATCAGTATATCTGGAATAACACAAACTCTCATCTGTTAAAAAATCCTCTATCTAGAAATAAAGGTTTCCACAGATGCTGCATATCCATCACTACTAGTTTGTTATGCAGGCAATAAGCCTGGCACTTGCCAGTATTGGGGGGGCGGGGGGAAGAAAAGACATTCCTTGTCTCACACTTCAAGGGCAGAAAGTAAGGTGGGCAAAGGGAGGGAGAGGAACTATTTCCATGCAAGTTAAGTAGTGTAAGTGTAGCAAGCAAAGGAGCAGAGGGCAAAGAAAAGAGTTTGTATGGAGACAGGCAGCAATCTTGGGGAAGAAGAGAGAAACTTCTACGGAGGAACTGCCCAGTCCAAACATTTGCTTCTAGCTTTTGCAGTCACAGAAAGAATCTTTATAAATATGAAATGATTTAGGAACCAAAACTTGGGAAGTCATTTTTTCCAGTTCTCTGCTCAGACCACTCAACCATGTCTCATTAGTACGTAAATAAAGACCTCATTAAAAATAAGTTGTCATGAATCCCTGAAAGACAGTCTTTATTTTGTAGCATTAACTTGAACTTTTAGGACACGATCCAAAATCCACCACTGTCGTACTCTGGCAGCACTTACCTCCTGTCCTGTAGCTACATCTATTGCTGTGTAAACTGTACCTGAGGCTCTAAACAAAACAGGAAACGAAAAAAAAAATCATTTATTAGCATCTCCAAGTAAAAGTGAGAGCTTAACACATGCCCCTTCCCACTTGTCTCTCTGAAGTGCTCTCAGTCCCATTCCTTTACATGCAGTAATTCCAGTGGTAAACATCATCTGAAATATTTCTGAGAGAAGGCTGTTGTTGGAGCAGAAGCCAGAGAACTTATGGGCGAAAAAGCTCCTAATAAGGGACACTATGGTCATCCAAACCCTTGCTGCTAAAGCAGCAAATTGTAGGACTGTGAGTTTATCCCATTTCAAGTGGCATGACTGCACTACCCTGGCTTGCAGAATGCTCAACATGGTAACAGAGCAACAGGATCAGCTAGAGAAAACAAATGTAGCATTTGTAGTGAGGAAAACAGGAGTCTGAGCACATGGAGCTGACTGCAGATCTGTGTTTTGCCTCAGTACAGTTTCTCCTACAACCTCTACTTTCCCCCTACCCTGCTTAGAGGGGCATCGCACACGCCTCGAGGAGAGCTGATTCAGAGGCAAATCTGTAATTTGAAGATTATCTTGCAGTTCTTTCCCTGCTTGTAGCTGTATTTATCAATCTGATCATCTAATGGCATCATTTCTTATAGTACAACATAATTAAACAAAAACCCGGTCCCTGTGACTTTGCCAGGAACAGAAGAAAAGTTGGAGGGGATGTGGAACCCAGCAAAACAACCAAAAACAGAAACAAAAAAAGAGAAGAAAACAAATAAACAACCAAAGAAAATAAACTTTCCAAAGTATCCCCACCAGCTTTTCCAGCAAGCTAACTTAGCCTGGTTTCGGTGAATTCTTCTTAGCATAAGGAAATGAAAGGTTTAGGACAGAGAAGAAGCACATACTAACCCTTGTCCAATCTTCTCAAAATTTGTGTACTTCTTTTTTGGATCGCCCACACTCACGATACTTCCTACAAAAAACAAAAAAAAAAAAAAAGAGGATTTTCTTCAAGTCCTTTTTTCATACAGCTACAAGAACTAGCTGTAAGAACAGCTCCATTGACCACAGCAGGCTCTGTCTGTCTCATCAACCACTCATCAGAAATCCAGAGGCACATGGACACCAAGGAAGTCCTCAGTTATTTACACACATACCAGTTGCAGCATTCCCCTCTATCAGGAATTTCCCTTCAGAAATGATGGGACACAGACATTAAGAACATTTAACCTTCACTCACAGTCATTATTAGGTGCAGGATGGGAATACACAGGCCTAACACATGGAAAAACAATTATTTGTTGGAAACCTGCTACTTAAAAGTCACTCCCAGCTTCAGCACCCTGGATGATCTAAGATGTCCCTGTACCGCAATGTCTCTGAATTTGAAGGCTGGGGTCTCAATCACCTCGGAGTCACCAGTCTTTTACAAAATTAGACAAAGACTTCCCTACACCAAGACAACTTGTAGCAGAAAAAAAAGTATTTATGATGTTTTCATACCAGCACAACCACAGCCATTTAGTGACCCAGGGACCAGGCTGCAAGACTCAGGAGAGGAGGTGGAGAGACCCTTCAGAGCCAAACCTCCCCTGGCCTGTCCTGGGCAATGCTCAGCTGCTCTTCTAGGAACCTGACAGCACAGGTTTAGAAGTAGTTGCCAGCATCCCTCTGGTTTTGAAAAACAACCTGAGACCATCTCAGCTCATTCTCCCAAAACATGGCTGTTCAGCCAAAAGAAAGTCTATCACTGCATCCCTCAAAGGGAAAAGCACTTTGCCTGGTGTTCCACAGCACGTGGCTGCAGACTTTGACTGATATTGAAAAATCCCCTATGGCAGGCAGGAATTACACCTTTTTTAGGGTGAAGAAATCAGAGCCAGCAATTTCTAGAGCTCAGCTGGTAGCCAGTCCCCTCTCTAACAGCACCAGGGTGGCTCATAGGATCAAGGCATGCAGAGCTGCATCTGAGTTGGTGTTTGCAAGTCACTGAAGCTGCCAACATACGGTGCTGCTTTCACAGGGTCTGGGGCTGAGCCTTAACAGATGTATACTGGCAAAGAAACTGTTCATGGTCATCAAGCCAAGAAATCCAGTAGCAAGCAGAGCAAGAGCAGGCTATTTTCAGACACCACTGGAGAGGAGCCAAACCCAGAGGGTTTAGGACTGACAGAGGTAGAAGTAGAGAATATGGCCCATGTTTGGAGAGGAGGGCGGGAAGAGAAATCTGGCTTTATAAAATCCACTCCACAATTACAGAAGCAATGCTGTCTGCCCTGAGGACTGGTATTTCTGGACAAATATTCATAAATTTTCCCCCAAAGCCTAACACGGGCTACAAGTTCAGACTGCGAATGTTTCCCCAAGGCAAGGACAGGACAGAATGCTGTGGTGACAAGTGGCAGTTGCCAGTTTTGCCCTGTTTAATGCTCTTACATCTAAAATAGGGGGATCTTTCCTACCTTCCAAAGAGTCAGGTGAGGATTCATTAATGTTTTCACCAATGCTGTGTTTATGCTGAGAGGTAGAGATTGAGCAGCCTCCTTTTAACCTTTGCACACATTTAGCGTATCTTTAGGATGTGTAAATATATTTTTGCTTTACAGTTTTAATCATTTTATTTACATGTCAAACGGCTGCTTGTCTGCACAAGTACAGCTCCATTACCCTCAGTGGAAAGACATTTTTACTTAGATTAAGACTAAAGATTAAAACTTCATAACGTTTTTCTGACTAACCCACATATAGAAGTTGACACCTGAAGCAAGCAAGGTGTCAGAAGGTACATCTGCTTCCCAGCAGTCCAAAAAGTAGCACTTGCATTTCTCTTCATGACTGAAGTGGGTGTATTTGTATTAGAATAGCACTTTCTTTTCCTGCCACAGCTGCTGCTCTCCCTACCTTGTTACAAAAATGTCTTGAATCCTTAATGGTACAAAGATCCAGCTAATTGAGGGAGCGAAGTTGGTGTTTTGAAACAATGGTTGTGAGTTTTCCGAGAGCAAGCAGTTCCAGTTAATAAGCCATCAAGTAAACTTAAGCTTTATTTAGAGAAATGAGTTACTCAGATACCATTTTAATATTCTGGATTTTTTTTTAAGTTATATCCTCCGATTAAGTCTTCATCTAGCTACTAGACTCTTATTCCTAAAATACTGACAAATATACCCTCAAACCAAGGAGGCCAGCCTTATCATAGAGGTGCTAACACAATTTAAGCCAACTGACAAGCAAGGAATGGATGTAATTAATACAGGATTAGTAGTTCAAAGAATTAGAAATGCTCTCCTCTAATAAAACCTGGACCAGGCTGAGGATAGCAATCAATTGCATGAAAGAGCTGGTTCAGCTGTTGGATATGCCACAGCATAACCCAAAACCACCAGGCTGCAGAGGGGCACTTGCACTGAAGGTAGGAACTGTTAAAGACACAAGGACACAACTGAGAGACTTTTTCTCAGAAAAAAACCCCACCAATTTAGCTACCCACAAAATGTTAAAGCACTTAAAAATAACCAAGTGACTTTACACCACAATATTGTGGAAGGCAAACTTGGGGATGCATTAATTTTCTCTCCATCTTTTAGACACCTTATTTCTAATATCGCAATATAATCATTTGTGCTTCAGAGCTACAGAATAAGATGTGGAACAATCTCACACTTAATAGTTAAATAGATGTTATCTGTTCAGGGCTTGTTTTGCAGAGCCTGAGGCTCTGTAACTCCCTGGGGACTTCAGCCAGTATCACAGGTGCTCAGCCTACATTCAAGCTCACCCCTTACACCTGCCCCCAGTGCTGTGCTGTGACTGTGTGCCCATGCCTTCAGTAAGGGATCGCAAAATGGGAAAACATTTCAGCTTACTGACATTCTGAGAAACCAACACAGCAGGACCTGGAAGTTAACTTTTTTAAAGAACAAGGACATACTTAATTTTTCCAGTATCTCTTCATCTGACATTTTTGGCTTTTTCTTCTGCTTCTCCGTGTTCCTGACCAGCATGTCGGGTGCTGTTGTGCTGTTTTCAGAGGGAGAAGAAATAGGAGAGGTGGCCACATCTCTGGTAGGAGGAGGAAGAGGGTCTATCACAGAGCGGGTGTATATCTAATTTCGTTGAGAAAAACACACAAGTCAGGTGAAGATTTAAACACTTCTATTCATCTTGATATTATTGTTACTGTTCTTGTTGTTGTCAGGGGTGCATTTCTATAGCTACCTGGTTAGCAACTAACATCACTGATCAAGGATTAGTGATTAACCACTAATCAAGCCCCCCACAACTAGGCAGATGACAATACTAAGGTACTCTGCCAAAAGGAATGGCTCCCACTGGCTCCCAAGAAGGGTATCAAGCCATCAAGAGGGACAAAGAGTCACAGTCAAGGCCTGACTGTGGCTGCAGCAGTGCAGGCTGAACAAAGAATTTCTGCTCACAGATTTGGTGTGCTCAGGTCGCGGAGCAATCACAGGGGGTGGAGCTGCATCATCTTCATCGTCCTCATCTTCAGACACCGAAGGCACTGCAGGGGTCTCAGAGACAGCCTTCACATTCTGCATGGAGTTGCACAAATAGCAAAAATCAAAGCCCAATCGCATGTTATAAACAAAATCACAAACACTGGATTAAGCTCCTAACAGAGATTGCACTGAAGCAAGTGCAGAAAAACAATAACCAGAACAGGCTGTGAGTCACAGCATCTGAAAAATTCAAAGCCCAAGGTTCCTGGGTCTTATGGGAAACGGATGTGCAGTCCAGCACTGCCTGACACAACTGTTCAGACAGAGCTCCTCATCTGCCTGACTGACACCAATCCTCTTCGCAAGGACCTGAGAAGACCTGGGCTCTCTCACTCCTTTCCCAACAACCACACAGCTAACAGCAAGTTTTGGGACACCCAAGTTTGGAAATACCTGTCCCTATTTATACTGTCTCTTGGGGTTTTTTGCTTGCTTCAAACTCTGACCATTCAGTAGGAAGATTTCAGACTTTAAATGCTAGTATTTGCACCAAACTCTTAATGTTTTTTGTCCAAAAGTTAGGAGGTCAAGTTAACATTGCCTCTGCTATTGTGATTGAGAACTAATTAAATAATGTGAGATTTTGGAAGCAGAATCTGGCAAAATCTTTTCAAATCTCTTTTTAAATTACTTTCTAACAAAGCTTTATGGAAAAATAGGAATGACTACTTTTTTAAAAACAGTTTTATAAGTGGTTAAAAATTATCTGGCTTTTTCTGCAATACTGTGATTAGGAATGAAAGTAACTTTTACACTTATACATTTGAAACTGGATTTGAAGTTCATTACATCCTTTACACTATAAACATTTCAGAATAAACTTGGTGAGGTCCTCAACCCACGAGACCAGTTCTGTTTGTGCATCATCACCTCCCTAAGAGTGGCAGGGGAAAAAGTCCTCAGAAAGAGGGGGAAAGCAACACAGTATTTTACTGAACCTAAAATACTTGAAGTCTTCATCATCCTGACAAACAATTGTCAAAACGCACTTGACATAACACAAACACCTAGCTTGTTAAAAGCCACAAGGAAGAACTATGTCCTGGGTGTTTCCTGACTATCCCCAAAATTAAAGGTTACCCAACGCCCTCCCTCAGGCTGTCTCAGTAGACCAGCAGCTACTGCTTTTTTCAGGATTTACTTAAAAATCCAACCTCAGATATTGAAACTTCCAAGGACTGACATACAATGACATGTAATAATGAACAATGATAGAAATGTTTTCCTTTTCTTTTTAGAGAGTCCTAAATTATCAGATCTGAATAAGCTGCCTTTGGAAGGGAGCAGAACAAGCCAATTCCATGTAATGACATGACCATGAGAAAACATGAGATGAGGGAATTGTGGGGTTTTATGAACCATCTTAAACTGAGAGTTTTGTTTCTTCCATCTCACAGAAATTTATCACAACTCCTAACAAAGCAAATAGGAGTGGTGCCTGCCCTGGTAAGGACTGAGTAAAGGTCAAGCAGAGAGGAGGAGAACCTTCTATTTCCTGTTCTGCTAGAGATTAGTCTGATTAATCAACATTGGCTTTGGTAAATCAGACCATGCTGGTTAGTAAATAAACTTTGTTATATCACAGATGTTTATAGGGACATTAAACCTGACAGCAGAGTGATTATCAAATTCTAGGTACAGGAAAAGACCAACTTCTATGAAAACAGAGCTCGTTCTATTAATTAATTCATTGATTTTCACTCACTAATGCACTATTCACTAAAAATCCTACATCCGTCTGCTTTATTCCACACCAGTTGAAAAAAAAGTGAAAGGAGCACGCCTGTTTTTATAAACATGTATTCACTATACAAATATATACAGTTCAGGTTTTAAAACACTAAGCAAACTACCAGTCTACATGCAATTAACTAGTTTTTGCAAGTTTTTTTAATCCCCAAACTCAAGACAGAATGTGAGTATAAGGCTTACCAATGTATTAGATGAATTGTAATCCTCTGCTGATTTGTCTGAAAGACAGATAATAGTGCCATTATAAATGAGTTATAAATGGAGGAGCAGTGGGGAGAGGAGCAAGGGACAAGCTGTCTTTAGAACAGGCAGGAAAAAAGACTGCTCCTAAACTTGGCTTCCTAACTCCAGCTTCCCAGAACCAGCTGACCCCTGGCAGATACAGGAACAGAGGGTAAATAAATGCAGACAAATGCAGGGGTCACAAATCCCTGCTGCAGGCAGGTGGAACTGCCCAGAGCAAAACCTGAATGAATACTGTCCTCCATCCATATACACAAAATATTATCAATGGACTAAGTCATCAGCAGAGGCGCTGCAGCAGCTGGCTCCTGACCGCAAAATGTTCAGTCTCAGCCACCTAAACTTCCTGGAATAACACAGAGGACCCTAAAAGTCAACTGGTGGGATCTATCCGGGCATCAAGGGGATGTTGTGCTTTTATCCCTATCATTTGACTATCCAGGCACACATGGGGAAGATTTGTGCTTCTATCCCTGCTTGGAGCCTTCCTAATTAGTACCAGAGCTGGTGACATGGTTCTAGCCCCTTAAAAGAACCAAAGTAGGGGTTAATATTTAGCAAGGGAAGGGGTTGCAGTTGAAAGGGAGGGGTAGTGGTTGCAGATGTCCTTCAGCGGGCGGGTAATCCATGGAAAGAGGCACAAAACCTTGTGATAGTTTTGACTTTTAGAGGAACCCAGCCAGCAGCAGAGGAGTATTCCAAGCACCCAGGCAGCAGAGGAGTATTCCTCAATCATGGCACATGCAAGCAGAGAGACTCTCACCTCAAGTACACAAAAAGCAACATCCACACCCACCCTGGAAACTGAAACTGGTGCAAAATTTAGCTGCCTGTTTTCTCCAGGGACTTTTCATCTGTGGGAATCCAGCACCAGCAGTTTGGGATCTGCTTCCCAGATGCTAACTGTGAGCATCAGAAAAAGTATGTGTTTGGGAGGCTTAGCCCATTGACTGACCTCCTCTTTTGCAGCTAGGCTGGACATCAGGATTAACAGAATGGAGAGACTAATGCAGAGCTGGAAAAAGCAGCCACATGAGACCATCACCATGTACCTGTGAAACTCATGTACTTCTGGCTGTTGGAGATCTTCTTGGAGTTGTAAAACTCCAACACGTCCAGCACTGCCTGAGGGTTCTTCTTCTGCTCTGACTTGGTGATGTTGGAAGTCTGCAGCAGACGTGCCCATTGCTCTGGCATTCCCTGGGGGAAGAGGCACCTCGTTAACACACAGTTGGCCTAATGTGGTTCACAAAACATAAGCCCACTGTCCCAGTTCTGCCCCAGCTTTTGGAGTTACACAGTATTGTGAGGGAAATAGGGAGAAAGGAGGACAGGAGAGGAGAGGAAAGAAAAGAAAAAGAGGTGGTGAATGTGTGCCTCCCTAGCCACTGCCTCTGTTACAAACCACACTTGGGCATGTAAATGTCACTCTGATCTCGGGTCTCTGGGTGACTCCCAGGTCCTTAGCAGACCAAAATTCAAAAACCAGAAAGGAGAAGACCCAATTGCTGCAGTTTGGAAAAAGCCTCAAGAGAAAAAAAAAAAAAACCAAAAACGAAACAAAACACAAAATCCTTGATGCACAGGTATCCACATATTTATATATACACCCAAGAAAGACTAAAGAAGTAACATACACTGCATAGCCTCCAGCACAACGGACACGCAACACTCATTTGGGTCTTCTGGTAGCACTAGGGTTCTTTGGTAACAGCAGTGTGGTGCCCATTGTAACCAGAGCTGGAAAAGCAGAGGTGTCAACTTCACATCTGAAGCTCAGAATTTCATTATAGGGACATGATTTCAGCCAGAAAACAAACACACCTGGAGAACAGCCAGACTTGTGCCTTTCCTCACCAGCAGGGATAACAGTTTGTATGGACAGAGTGGCAGAGATTGGGATCATTAGCAATGAAGTTATCCTCCCTGTTCAACAGGATGGCTGGATACTCCCCTCAGGTAATGCCCCACTAAAGCCTTGAAGTCCTAAAGCATCACCACTGGTACATGTGGGGTAACCCAGGCAAGTCTAGAGGCTGCCAGGCAAAACACTGCTGTACACAGGATTCAGGAATAAAGTCCCTGAAAAAGCAGCATATTGCAGACAGGTAGAAACACCTCGCTCACCAACAACTTCTGCTGCTAGGAAATACTGTCTCATAACCAAAATAAAAATAAAAATATGATGATGATGAAATACAACTCTGTCTTTACAGTAGTTTGCATGTCAATAAAAGAAAAAAGCCCACAACACATAAAAGCATCTGGCATTTAGCCTTAGGGCAGCACATACATATTCTGCCCTAAGTAGTTGCAGACAGCCGTGTGCCTCCCAAAGGAAAACTCCCAGATCCCCACGTGGAGGACACAGACTATGCTATAGACCTATTTCAGCTCTAGAGGAGGAAGGGAGGGGAAGAGAAGGGAAGGGAGGAGAGATTATACCATGTTTAGCAGACCACAACAGGCGAAAAACCAGGAAAGGAAAAGTTTGCTGGCAGCCTGATCTCCTGGGATGTGCCAAGTTTGACGGTCTCTCAGCATGGAGAGTAACCTCTGCAGATGTGTTTCAAATGAGATCAACCTAGATGATGGTAATTAGCCCTTCCAGCATTAACATATAAAAGATTAATGGGCCTTGGCTCCTCCTAGCTATAAGCTAAACCACACAGTTCTCTTTTCCTCCAGATTCACTTACTGTGAATTCTCCCGTGACTGCATCAAACCCCACATGAATCGTGTGTTCAAAGTCTGAAGGGAGGGAGATCTCTGGCCGCTCCTTCTCTTTCTTCTTATTGGCTGCAAGAGACAAAACCAACAACAATAAAAAAAAATCCATAAATGCATCAAGAATTAAAATCTCCCCAATAGCTTCTAATTCACCTACACAATCACTCCCCCCCTTTTTTGCTAGTCAGGATTTCGATCTGGAGCAGAGAAACAGCAAGTTTAAAAACTTTGTTTCCTCACTTAAGAGCAGACACAGTGAGTGGACAACAGAAATAAAAGTTCTGTAACACAGGACAAGCATGAGAGAAGGAAACTGATATTTTCAGTATGTAAAGTGTCAACCAGTATGTGTAGACTCAACAGCACAAGGGCTATTTACCTAAAATATTCACTCACACTTACACAGGTCAGAGTCAAAAGCTCTACAGTGGCAGAAAGTGGATGCCAGTCAGTTTTGAACACTTTTTTTTCATTTGTTGTTATAAGCAACTTTAAAAAAAAGAATAATATTATGTGCTTTTAAATATACACTTGCCTCTCATACAAAGCCAAGGACAAAATTAACTACAAATACTGCTTAGAAATTGCTTCCTTCATCCTATTTCCTCAAAAGTTTATGAAGAAACCTAAATATAATGTGGGCTTCTGCTACAAAATCTTATGAGCAAGAGCATTTCTATTATTTGCTTGCAAAATGAACTAAAGGTGGTTTAATAACCAGCTTTGAAGAGATGAACAAGATGGCAGAATCTGGCAGGTGAGGAGAAGAAGTCATAAAGAAACAGGGAAGGAAACACATCAAAGCTGATGCATCCTGCAAATTTTAAACTGAGGTCTTCAAACAAGATTATCATTATGCATTGAATTAAGTTCATCCATATTCATTACGTATTAAGGCCTCCACCTTCCTTTTAGTATTTATTGTATTCAAGAAATTGAGATTAGTTTAAGGAAGAACCACATTCTAGTCGGCTTTGCTGCTGCTTGCAGTTATAAAATCCGTGGAGCCAGGAGAAGGTGAGCAAACCACTTACGTTTCCCAGCTGCTCCCTTTTTTTATCCAAAGCCAAAGAGAATTTGTTTTGTGGCTGACATTCCCCCAGTGCACTTTTGGCAACACGAATGCCAAACCCCAGGTATTTCAGAAGCCTGCAAGGCTAACACTCAGTGTAGCAATTCTTTAAGACACTGCTGTGGTTGGCTGTGTAGAGAGGCTCAGGGCTGGCCCCAGAGGACTGAATCCCATTTCCTTCAGTGCCAGCCCTGGCACTGTTCTGTGTATCATTACAGAGCTACAGTTGTACAGAGTAATTCTGGAGAAAGAAAAGGATCAGATGCTCCATTTGGGATACGAAAATGGAACAGATTGTTTTTGATCCCTCTTTCAAACAAAGGGGATGGGGGAAGCTGACTCACAGAGGAGCAACAGAGTTGCCAAGGGGAAAAGAGCCATGCTGGAGGAGCCATCGCTGAGAAGGGAGCGAGGAGGAGCAGGAGCAGCTGCTGGTTAGCAGATGGTGAGCATCTGCACCACAGAGGCCTGCTGCACGCACCAGCAGTGGATGGAAAGCAAGAGGCAAAGAGGTGCAGGGAGTGCCATCAGAGGCACCATATTCCATAGGTCTGCCTACAGGATCAGTCCACTCTTCCAAGCCAAAGACTGAGGTGCCATCTCAGCCTAGAAGCCCATTGCTCAGCTGAGGAAGAAGAGGACACCTGTACCAGCACCACTACGCAGGAGTTCCTCATGGGCAACGAACACCCACACATGGTCCAGGGTGACTGCCACAGCAGAGCTGAACATATTCCTAAAAAAGCTTAAGGGCATTAAATTGTTATCCAGAAGGTGTTAGTTAGGTGTTTTTTATTTCTACATTCAGGCAGATCTGAGAGATCTAGAAGCCTAAACATTATTAAATAATGTTATTATAGAATAACACAATTGCCTTTGTAAGCAGATATTTATGTCATAGCAGGTGGTGTAAGGGAAAAAGAACTAAAGAGATAGGCACTCCCAATCGTGCTGAACACTTAATGTCCCTTTAAAGTGATTGCACTATCCTTGTAATGAGCTAAAAAGACTTGAAGAATCTTAATTGAAAAAAAAAAAGAAAAAAGAGAAATAATATATTTAAGACAACCTACCTTCCACTACCAAAGGCTTTATTTCCACAAATACCTCACCACCTTCTCATTCATAACCTCCCATGTTCAGTGCTGTTACAAGAGCCTCCCATAAATTTTCCTTATGATGCTCTGGCAACTTGAGCTGCAACCGTGAAGCACAATGTCTGACCATGCAGTGAGCCCATCCTGAAGCACACTGAGATGAGAAAGGTCTTCACCACTGCTAACATGGAGTAAAGTGCTCCCAGTCACCATGGGAAGGGCTCCTGGTTGCTGCACACTGTCACCTTGTGGGTAAAACCTTGTCTCTGTTCAAAGCTGTAGCTGAGCTCAGCAAAGCTCAGAGGAGCTAAATGCACCCCATTCAAGCCAGACTGATACCCTCAGATTGGCACTGATGAGTCCCCTGAGCCCAGGAAAATTCAAAATGCTCACAAGTCCTGCTGAAAGCAACAAATCACACAAGCTCTGCTCTGAGTCCTTTGGGCAGGACCCACCCAGTATTAAGCCAACAGGTTTTTTAAATCATCCGGTTTGCGGTTTAGGCTGGGACAGAGGAAGGCAGGACTACAAATTACATCCTAAATTTTGCAGGCAGAGCATGACACCTCCAGAGCCACCTGGCAAGGGGTATAGCTCAATGCAAGTGTGCAAACACGCATGAGGCCCTGGATTTAAGCTCCACGTGTCCCTTACACGACACCTCTGCTCATGCACAGGGGGACCACAGATTTGCTTAAAATTACTTTCCTCTAACTGAATGGAAACCAACTTCTCTTTTAATTCAGCCAAACTAGCAAATAACACCCAAACTATTTCAGGCACAAACCAAAGAGAAGTGTCTGAACACTGAAGAATTTCCCTACGTTTAAGTAGCATGAAGCACTAGGAATTTAGCTGCCATCTCATGAGACTAGAAGTTGTTTTCATAAGATGGAAATCAACCAATCTGAAGTGAAGGTGACAGTGCTAAGGGAATTTTTTGCTCAACAGGAATTAGAGGACAGAAGCAACCATTCTCGTTTGGGCAGGTGTATTGCGACAGAAGGCTCTGCTGGGCTTGGCTAAACAAAAATCTCTCACGTCTCGAAGCATCTGCCACGTTGGCCAATCTTCAGTAAACATAGGCATCTTCAGATCAGTCACAGTCTGTCTGCTGATTTTACCCAAAACGTTCATTTTTCTCCTTGTTCGTAGTTCCCCTTCATAATCCAATTCAAACTAGTATTTCAGGTTCTACTTCTTTTACCCTTTTACAAGTTTCACGTGAGTTCTTTGATCTCTGAAACAGTTGATCCTAGAGATTTAAAAACTCCTCTCCCTTAGGTAAGCCAACACAAAAATCCTGCAGCTTTTTTAGGATTCATACTCCCAATGGCAAGTTCTAACCGAGATCCAGCAGACTATTAACATTGAGTTCACAGGTTTCTGGACTGCAGGTTCAAAAACCCACATTTGCAAAACAATCCAAAGTTGCCAAAAGTACCAGATAAGAATAACAATAATCATCATCATCTTCATCATCATCATCATAAATGCCACAGTATTTTGTAGAAAATGATCCACCACCTTGCTTCTTTAAATTAGTGAAGCTCTCATTTCAATTAGTCTTTTCACTAATGAAAATTAGGAGGCAGCCTCCCTTCTGAAGTCCAGAGAGTAGAAGATACCTAGTCTTGACTTTAGTTGCCCAGTGCATAGATACCATTGCAATACAGAAAAAAGCTGATGTATTACAAAGAGGAACTCCAAAAAAATAGGTCAGATATAAAAAGAAACCAGCACATATTAGGGGATGGAGAGATTTTTCTTTTCTTGAATCACTTCAAAAGATTCATAAGAGAGAAGTTTTCTAAAATATCCTCATCCTAAAAATTAGAATTTCATGTACAGTTCACAGTTCCTATCTTTTTTTTCCATCTGTTACAGTCCCTTGAACATGAAAAAATTCCATCAGTTCACAAGAAATGTGCAAGAATTTTCGGTAACAGATTGTTCTTAAAAGCAAGTAGACAATGCCTGACCCAGACATTAGAACAGAGTAAATGGCCATGAGGTAAAATATGACAGGTCTAATAGGAGATTGCATGTTAGTCTTGTATATCTCAAATTATTTGCTGTTTACAACAACAAAACAAGCAAAAGAACTCTCTCTGCTCTCCACTAAAGGAATTGCCAGTGCCAGCTTTATTGGCCAGCTTGTAATTGCCACAAAAATTTATGATTTTCAAGACCATTTTGGACAAGTCAGGCTGGGAAGTAACAGAGCAAGTCACAGAGTTAGTCCCGGTTTTCAGGAACACTGTTCTCATAATTTATGGGAAAGGCAAAATAAATTTTAAAAAACCACCTACAAGAAAGGGGGCCTAAAAGAGACCTGCAGAGGAATTTTGGAAAGGGCATGGAATGGTAAAACAAGAGGGAATAGATTCAAAACAACAGAGGACAGGTTTAGATTAAGTATTAGGAAGAAATTCCTCACTCTGAGGGTGCTGAGGCACTGGCACAGGTTGCTCAGAGAAGCTGTGGATGCCTCATCCCTGGAAGTGCTCAAGGCCAGGTTGGATAGGGCTCTAAGCAACCTAGTCTGGTGGAAGATATCCCTACCTTTAACATGAGAATTGGAACAAGATGATCACTAAAGTCCCTTCCAAACCAAATAATTCTATGATGCTAGGATCTTATGAAAATGAAGTGAGATGGATTAAATGTGACAGGATAAATCATTAGAAAAAACAAAGCTACAGACTGTACTTTATGTACCCTGAAACAACCAAGACAGATGTGCAGGAAACACACACACAACATTTTCTAAAACCTCAACCATCACTAAGCATCAAGTGCTTGACTATGTTCAAGCAGAGCAACGTTCAGACAGAAGGTTTATTAGAAGAGATAAAATATTGTACTTTTATCTCCTGGCAAAATAGATCGGTAAAATCGGTCCTTCCTCTTCTTTTCTTCTGGATTGGGAGGCAGAGGTTTTGAGCCATGGTTTAAGGTGCCAGGATCTTTGCTTCCCGATCCAATCATAGTGCTGGTATTTCTCATTGGAGGAGCAGGTGGTTTGTCTTCTGTTTCAACTCCATTGTTAGACATCTTCAGCTGGGGAGGCCGTTACTGGGAATTGGAAAACAAAACAAATTAGAAGCCATAATTTTTTATCTATGTAATGTAGACTAGAATCACACACTATCAAGTAAATCACAAGCAGGTGTTTGCAGACAGACCTGTGACCTCAGTCCAACCATTAACCCAGCACTGCTGCGTTCACCATAAACCATATGCCCATATGCCACATCCACAGGCTTTCTCAACACTTCCAGGGATAATGATAGCAACATAAACCCAGCAGAACAAATTCTACTCAAGCTCCAATTTTTTTTTTCTCTTAATAAGACTATGTTCAAGCATTTGAGTTACTGACCACTGAGAAAAGCCTGTTTCAGGATACAACCAATTCTCAAGCAAACCATGGAGCAGAAGCGCAGGGTGAGAAGGTAAATACAAGGTAGCAAAGACTAAGGATACCTGAGAGGAGCCAACAAGTTGCTGAGTTTGTAATACCCCTCAGATCCATGCTAGTTCTTCTAAAAACTGTGTCAAAAAGGTTTGCATCAGTCTCCAGCACAGCACGATAAACAGACTGAAGCTTGTACTCAAAGAGTTTTGATGCAGCTGCTCAGGCTCCTTTGCTAAAATGCTGCTGAGCAGGTTCAGAGGCAGAGGTGGCTGGGAAGCCCTGAGCTGTACCCACGTCACCTCAGATGCAGTGCCACAGCCCTCGATTGTGCCAAGCCAACCCTGGCCTTTCTGCAGTAACAGCACACTTCAGGAGCAACTCCAGCTGCCAGGAAGTTGATTGCATTTTGTTCTGTTGGGAGGGTCAAACAAAACTAGATCCCCAACACACACTTAAATCCATAAGCAAATAATCCCTGCTGTGCAGATTTAAAGACGGAAGCTTGGGAACAGGGTAATAGATTATTCTGCAACGACTAACTTGTTCCACCCGAATGAGATCAGCATTACTCCGGACACAGCCTGGCTGCAGCAAGATCCTTCTGGAAACTGGAATTCATCTGCACTATGTTTTCAAAAGTAAGCTGGGAGTTAACTGCTGAATAAAGACCAAAGTGGGAACAGTTTCTGTTTGGGTGGAAAAAGCAATTCAACAGCTTTACCAATTTCACAGGCAGTAAGGGAAGATGTTTCACTCAGGGAGAATTACAAGGGTGGCAGAAAGTCAGAAGCTGTTTTCTCTCTGCAAGTGAGAAGTCTAGTTACAAAGCTGAGATCACTGCTGACTGCCAGGGACCCACTTTCCACAGGCTGGACGCAGTGTGACACTGAGTCACACTCCAGACAGATCCTACCACCATACCACAGTCCTATGGCCACACAGCACCCAGCCAGCCTTCAAAGTCTTCTTCAGCCAAGCTACTGATCCTCAGTGTAACTGGCAAGATTCGGACCCAGAGCACACTGCTCTCACTGCTGCGGGGAACTAAGGCAGGCAACCACTACCCACAGAAGTCACTCGGCAGCAATGTGCCAGATTTTGCCAAGAGCAGAGTTTCCCTGTTGCCTGCCAAGCCATGGCTGGCCTGCAGCTCCACCTTCTCCTCCACTTGATTGATCCCAGTTTCTTCACACTTGCCCTTAAATGGGAGGGTTGGCAGCGTTGTGCAGCCTGTAGGGCTTTGGGCAAGTCTTCACACACAGGGAGTTTTGTAAAAGGTCTGACCCCAGCCCTGTTTTCCTTCCAATACAGCTGTGCAATGGAATATTAAATGACAGACCAGCATTTGGGGATTGATTTTAATGGTGGGACAGCTCTGGCATTTGGGAGGGGTGAGGGGAAATTAGCTGTGCACTTGTCTGGGCGTGTCCTCGCATGAGCCCTGTGCATGTCCCACCACTCATGCTTCAGCCTCATGCCATTCTCGAGTATAAAACAGAACAGAACTAAGTGACAGCTGGAGTGCCAGCCATGAAGTGGTTGGTGCAAATGACTACTCTCCCTGCCTAAGCAGTGGAAAAAAGTCTAAGCTAAAACCCGACTCATAATTTTGGCAGCCACTGCTGTTCCTGTATCTTGTGAAACATGAAGATAGTGAGGCCTTCCTGATGGGCTTTGCACATCACAGTGTCAGTGGCTGGAACTGAACTGGCACAACTAAACCATTTGAAACAACATAAACAGCAGTGTCCCATACGAGAGGCATTCTCTGCATTGATCTTACTTAACTACAAGAAAGCAAATTGCCAGGAAGGTGCTAGGACTATAGTGCAAACAGGGAAGCAGAAGGAAAAGGAATGTTAGCAGCTCTGCGCCTGCCAAACGGACCTACCCAGGAGTGGCACCACAATTGCTGCTCTAACACCCTGGTTTACCCCCACGGGGGTTTGAATAAAGGTGCATCCTAAGATTCCCCCACCATCCACTCTTCCTGGAGCTGCAGGCATGGCTGGGATGAAGACTGACTCACTTCTGGGTCCCCCTCCCACTGAGCAGAGAGGTCAGTAGGTGAGAATTGGTACTTCTTACCTGCTGTCTAAGGCACAAAACTAAGCAGGGCACAGAGTAAAGTTTACTAAGCTAGGGAATGGATGTAACATCAGACCAAAATAGAGCAGTATGTGGCTCCAGGCTGGAGAAAAAAAAGTGAGAAGAGGAATAAAAAACCACCCCAGATTACAGGCAGAGGTTGGCCTAGTGCTGGGGGAAATAAAAAGAACATAAGCAAAAAAATCCAAAAAAAGACTCATAAAAATTTCTGGATGTCAAGCATCCTCCCTCTCAGTTGCACCAGTACAAAACCCCAGGGACATCTGCTCTCAGTTACTTCAATATAAGAATTTTTTTCAAAATCCCTCAGCAGAAAGGATAGTGCACAAGTGAATTACTGTTTTACCCCAGGGATAGAAAGTGGCAGTACAAGCTCTTGTTTATCTTATGTGATTCCCTGAATGAGCAAGTAACTGCTGAGAAGTTACATGGTTTTACAAACAATATTGTTTCACACATATTTGATTAACTGCAACTTCGCTGTAGGCTAAGCCTATAGTACACTCTCTCATTTTCCCTCCATCACTCAAGCTCCCAAACCTTTCTCTTCAAAGTCTTATGTTTGGGGTTACATGCACTGTTTGGAGATGGGGGAGTGAGAGAAATCCACTGATCCACAGAACTAAGAGACTGATTCCACAGAAGTTATCCCCTGTAATAGCAGCACTAGAGAGTTCCCAAAAGCCCTGTGCCACTATGTATTTAAAGGGAAAACCAAAAACCTGCTCAAATGAATCCTCCCACTTCAATACAGAGGTCAAATACAACATCATTATACTTTCAACTTCTATTGGCTTCAAAGTAGGCGGATGAAACCCTGTCCTGACAGAATTATACCCCCAAGTCAGAGCTGAGAGCCCAGAGCCATGCCATGTGGTTACAGAGGTAGCCATCTCCCTCACTGCAGCCCAACTGGCTGTGCAAATTCTCTTCTTCCTAAAATAATCTGCCAATTCACATGTAAGCAGGCTTTAAACAAACCCCCTCATGTAGGCGCTGCTCCAATTCAGAGCGCCAGGCAATCACTTCCCCAGCCGGCAGAACATCAGTGCTAGGCCGCTGAAATGAGTCACTCTGCTCGGCACAGTCCCTTCCAACAGGAATGCAAAGCATCGCTGCACTGAGTTATTTCCTTCTTCACACCAGCACGACTCTGCCTTGAGAAATCCATCCTAGGTTTCCACAGCGTGATTTAGTGAACAGTGGAAGCAATGAAACAGCACATGAACTTTTCAACCAGAGTCAGATGAGGGAATACATTTTAGCTGCAGGCACAATTATTCTCAACTACTATATATATTAAAACACCAGCACTCAAACCGAACCCCGCAGACACCACTAAGAAGGCACAGCCATGATGTAGGACTATTGTTTCTGCAGACATTTGGGAGTGCTGAAAGTTTGAGTTGTTTCAGCACACAGTAATGGTGAAAGGTTTTATTACACACTGCAATCTGTGACTGCTGTAGTCAAGTTATGGTTGCCTTCAATGCACCCTGGTCCCTTCCCATCCACTTTTGCAGCCCTTTAGCTACATATCATTGCCCCAGCCTCAACAGAGTCCAACAGCAAACTTGACAAACTCTCCTTTTACACCTACAAAACACTTCTGCACACAGGAAAGAGACAGACAGAAGACAGAACAAGCAGAAGTACTGAACAGAAGACAGCACCCACAGGTGCCAAGAGTGGCATCCAAGAGCTCAGAGTACATTCACACATGCAAAGATCCATGCAGGTCTGCTGATCTTTGTTTTAAGAAGATATAACACAAAAGACAATCACAGAATCATTAAGGTTGAAAAAGACCTCTAAGATCATCAACTCTGAGCATTAACCCAGCACCACTGTCTTAACCACTAAATCACACTCTCAAGTGCCACATCTACATGCCTTGTGAATCATGCAGTTTATGCCTAAGCTACAGGCAGAGACTCTACTAGAGGCAGAGCCTCCTGAGACATTCATCTAGCAGAGTGGGACCCAGAGGTAGGTGGGACATTCTGACCCTACTGTAGCACACAGACAAGCAGAAAAAGAGAGAACAAAGACCCTCTATGTATGTCATTTTCTCTTCCACTTAAATTAAGTACATCATTTCAAACCTGCTGCTCCATGCTGAACTCTAAGTTTTTATCAAGCTGCTTGTGTTCTCTTTGCATTCCTTAGCAAGACAGACAGATGACTGATTGCTAAAACAGAAAGCAATTAAAAAGTCAGAAAGGCTGAAACCTACGCTACGGTAGATGCCATACAGATCACTACATCCAATGCATACTAATTGCAGGAATCAACATGAAAACTCATAAAAGAGCCATCTCTAATTCATGCAGTCTGGCAAGAGAGTAGCTGTAAGTTACTCACTACAACTTACAGATGAATAAACTACATTAAACAAGACGGGGAGGAGGAAGATGCTCAGCAACTGCTCTTCCCTCACCGCCTACTACCAGAAGGAAATCTCACATTTTTCCAAGACACTAGTATTCTGTTGTTGGCAGGGTGAGGAAAGGGTGTCTTGCCCACAAAAAAAAAGAGAGATATTCTCAACCATTAATTGAGTTGATCCTGATCAGAACAAATGTTTTACCTCTGCACCAGTATCCCTGCATCCTTCCACCCCATGGCTAGAAATTGCTTGTGCACACACACAGTTAAAATCTCCTCCTTCCCCCTCACACTGCCCTGGTGAGAAAGAGCACAGGCTGTGCCCTGCTCTGCTCAAACACATTGCAAGCAGCAGATTCCCTCTCTGTGTGTCACGCTTCCATGCAAATCCCAGCAGAAAAAGTAACATCAGAGTTTACCAGCTGGGTTTCGACACAGAATGAAAAGACAGCCGTTCGGTTTTTATTACTTTACGTGGGACTAAGTCTCAAACACCAGTCTCGCGCTGAAGGAAAGGCACCACACGCGTTCCACCTGAAAAAGAGGCAAGAGGTGTCCTCTTCCTCCACCCAACAGCAGATGGGACCTGGAACACATGCTGTCACAAAAAGGCAGCTGCAACACACACACCCCGAGGGAGGACAGACTGATCACCGCATTTAGAGGTGATTTAAAAAAACCCTCAGAAACTGTAGCATGGAGCTGTCTCCCCAACCAGTTACTGCACATCTGAGCTCTTTGCAAGTGTGCCAATTAAACCAAAAAAGCAAAGGACCAGCAAAGCACCAGCACAGACCCGGCAATTACATATGAACTACAACAAAAAGAAAACAAAAATAAAAACAAATAAACAACAGTAAAAACCCCAACAAACAAAACAACAGGTTTGCACAAAGTTCAAATAAATAATTACAAAGCAGCAGTGTTTGCTGATGTCTTTTTAGAACTTACCTGTTAGACCCCTGCAGGTGCTGCCAGCACCTAAAGATGCAGATGAAATCACTAAATTAAATGAAAGAATAATCACTCAACATCAGCATACACGTAGAAGAGAATGCATCCACTGCTACAGCACGGATGGGTGGGTGGGTGTGAGGAGGGGGAAGGGAGACACTCTCATGGCAGATGGCCAACTACCAGTTGCAGTCTTGCTCCACTGCCAGCATTATTTCCATACTGCCAGACATAAAGGATGACTGACCACTTACAACTCAACAGGAAAAGCTGGACAATTCCATGGCTTGAAACTTTAAAAGCCAAAAGTCTGGATGGTCCTTTCTAAAAAAGTCTTTAATTCAACCCCAACAGTTTGGGCTAAATGCAAGAACGGCCAGGTGGGATTCCCTAGCCCAGATTCTGCAGGAGGACATGGACATCACTGCAGCGCACAGAAGAGCTGCAAAATCTCTCCCTGGGCAGATACCCATGCTAACCCATCCTACCGCACAGATACGCTTCTAAAGAAGAACAGACTAATTATAACCACTCGATTCCTAGCAACAGAGTTCTCCTTTCATTCAAGTTAAGGAAGCTTCTTTCTGTTTTGTTTGAAAGAATCAAGGCCCAATGTTCACTGGCTTCCACAGTGTGGGCCCATGCATGACCACTGTGACAGTAACCCAGGCACACTGAGGGTTTCAGAAGTGCTGAGGCAGGTCAAGCCCTTTCCACCACATTAGGCTTGCATCCAAAACCACAGAGAGGCAATGCCAGCTTAAATTGCCGTGTTTAGACTTGGCTTGAGCTGTTGCACAAATAACTGGCAGTGTAGAACAATAACCATTTCACAACCCATGCCAGCTATGCCCAAGTACCTGGAACACGTGATGAACTCTCCTTACTTGTGCTCCAGTACTCAAGCTTGGAGAACTGCAGAGATCAGCTCTAGCTGATCCCATCCCTGGGCAGCAGCCTCCTCATTTTGATCGAGCATTTACCCACTTCTAACAGCGCTTTTAAACAGCCCAAGAGAAATAAATTGCATCCATATTCAAGGAGGAAAAAAAAAAATCCAAGCTGACAGAGAAAGAACCAAGAGTATAATTTTTAAAAGCTCTCAGCCCACAAATCATCCTCCTTGTTTCCTCATCTCCAGAAGTGCTGCCTCCCCTCCCCCAGCTACATGCCTGAACAAGCAAGTTTGCTGTTGCAGATGTCAGGACAGGCTCCCTTTTCCAGCACAGCACGGAGCAGCCTTGGCTCCGGTTCCGCTTTTGCTCGCAGGAGGGCAGGGCTTCAACCACACAAGTCAAAGTAGTCGCTGGAGTCAGAGCTTGCTAAGGACGGTGGGAAAAATAAAGGCCTCTTATGTTAAAGCATACCCAAAGCCCATATAAGCAGGTTTCCTAGAGGAAATCTGTGTTCCAGAGGAAATGACTAGATGCAGCATAAAGAGAATATATTAATGCACACAGTTAAACCCACCCCCACTACTCTGTGCCTAAGTTACTTGGCTCAGAGTCCTAACTACACATTAGCAGCAACAGCAACTGAGAGCACCCGAATCATTAATCATTCTTCCATTCAAAAGTTTCCAATCCAGAAGATGGACACAGAGCACAGGGATCAGAATTGAGCCCTGCTACCCCCTAATGTGGAATAATTCACCATATAATGTATTCACACTTTAAATACATGTACACATTTGCAAAAACTGCACCTTTTTAAATGGAGAGATCTGTCATTTAGCAATGGGGGTGGGGGTAAAAAATATATAAGAAAATGAGAACACTGTCAGATCAAGTCAGCAACATACCATAGGCACAGAGGACACTGCAATGCAGTGGTTAGCAAAAAGCCACAGTAGGTAAATAGATGAAAGTTTACATTAACCTGTAAAAGCTGAGTTTTTTCTGAGGTGAAGAAACACCCAGAGAGAGACCTGCAAGGAAGAAACCAGTGTTCTTAAGGGCAAAACTCATTCAACTCCTTTGTCGCTGGGAATACAGAGAGCAAGAAGACAACCCAATTATCGTTAGTGAATGAAACCATCCAAGACCCTCAATTAGACTGAGGGGAGAATGCCACAACAGTTCAGTGCTAATTGGAAATGCAAACATTTATCATCAGAGTAGTGCTTGCTCCTGTGTATAGCTCCATTGTGTTCACTGCAGCTAATGACAGTAGGAAGCCCAATGCTCCATAGTATTTATGTAATGACTGGCAAAGCTGTCACATTCCCTTAATTGCTAGCCAGGATTTTCATAGTGGCAGTAGTTTTCAATTAAATAAAATCACAAAGATTGGTTCAGTTTCATGTTGCTTTGTTAAAAGTTTTGGTTTTTCAAAACCGGGGAAAGAAGAAAAATGAACAGTTCTCCAAAGACAGGATAAGCTCTGCATCAAATATGACGTTCTTGTAGACAAACCAAATTTAGAGACAAAGAAAGCATCATCAAATACCCAGCACTGCAAGAGCTAATTTAATATCAGTAAGGACAAGCAATTTGAGAACTGCACATAAATCTGCTTCAGGTTTGCAATGATTACTCCTTAAGTGCGATACATGGAATGCCCTAAGAGCAGTTCACTTACAAGACAAAATGAAAAAGCCTAAGGTGGCTTATTGTTTCTCCCCTAATTAAACTTTCACAGTAGAGTCTTCTTTGCTGCAAGAACATCAACTCTGTGTTTATAATTATATGTTACCTAGCAAAACTCCCTATTCTGCCTGCTTTGTGATTCCAGAACATACAGGAGGAACCATAGTGGCATGGTCTCACGTCCCTAGACTTCTTACTTGTACCAAATGCACTGCAGAGCACTAACTAGTCCATTAAGAATCATCATCATTTAATTTAATGAGCAGCAGTTTGTTTTTAGGAAGCACCATCAAGCCTTTTATCACATCATTTACTCAGATTCCAATCATACTTACTGTATGTCAGTAGAGAAAAGAGAGCTCTATAGGACTGGCACAAAGGAACTGCTGTTTCTGCAATATATTACAAACAAGTCTGCATTAGCGCTCAGTTAAATAAAGCCCATGAGCCAAGTGAACTATTTTTACTCCACTGAACAAAAGGAAATACAACAACATCACTTATTACAGTGGCAGGCCCATTTTAAGGCACTATGTAATTAGGAGTAGGAGTTAATTACAAGACTAGATATAGCAGGCAAGGTTTTCCTCAACATCTTTGAGCAAGACTTTTCTGGGCCATGGATCTTCTTACCCTCTGTTCTTGCTACAGTGACCTAAGCAACTTTAGGTAGGATGCATGGATCTTCACTGCTTCCTGTTTAAAACTCGTTCTTTCTCAAGAAGCAGCAACACTGCAGCCATAAAACCCAACCCAGAGGAGACTGATTGAGCTCCCACTCACAGCCCTGTCAGCATCTGAAGCAAGTGACTTGCTTATTTCCATCCAACTCCCAGTGGACAAGCATCTACATCATACAATTAGCAACAATATGAACTGCAAATTCAGCAGAATTGGGATTTCACTGATGGATGGATTGCCAGTATGCATGTTTTATTCATCTCAAGACTGCTTTGTCAGGTTGTTGTATGTCCTCTGTGTACACAAAATGCTAAAAATCATTTTATGGTCATTACTGGGCGGACAAGAAGCTCTACAGACAATGTTGTACCTTTGCTAATTGGTAGCCAAAACTCACCAGATTTCCAAAATGAAGACAACGACCAAAGACAGATGCCCTAGGAAGTTATAGGAGTTAAGGCATTTTGTTCAGTGCAGTATTCCCTCCCACTGCTCTAAGTCACCTTGCTCAAGTCCTACAGCTACTTCCTCCTAAGGTCACCAGCATTAAGAATTAGCCTCCCTAGGAGAGCACAGCATGCAGCAAGTCCAGGTGCAGTTTTCTGATCGCCCTTCCCTAATTTCAACAATTAAGATTCAAGGATGTTCACAACACACTTGTCACTGAGATACAGTACCTATTCACAACCCCAAAGCTTCCTCAGTGTACACAAACTTTGTGTGCCTTCCCTCAGGCACACAAACCAATTTTCATTTCAGCACCCACCTCAGGTTACCTGACCACACTCCCTCTCTCCTATCCAAGGCAAGAGAGGATGAAATGATACTTTAAATTCTGTAACTAGCACACCATAATTTCACCTCTCACCTTTACAGTAACAGCTCTGTTTGCTAAAAAAACTCAAGATACAAACAGGGCAATCCGTTTTGGAAACAGCTACTTCACAGCTCTCAAGAAATCCCAGGTTTGGTCCCTGAGCATACCCAGGAGCAAGGCATGGGGGTGCACTTCCCAAAACAATTTTTCCCCCTTCACTTTATGCCATTTATACTTGTCTCCTATAAGTGCTGCCGCCTTCTTTAATAACAATAACAATTACTAACAAACACATTGTGGCACAAGCTGCGCTAACTCCATCTTTCCTGTTCTTACACTCATTGCAGAGGGATCCAGTGAAGTAAAATACACTTGCTGTGGGAAAGGAGATCCTCAAATCAATCCACAACAGAGCACGACCTGATGGCTTAAGTGAACTGTCTCCTTTGCAAGTATGAGGTTGCTTCTTCCACTCTTTCTTACCAGTTGTTTCTTTTGGCCCAAGTTTTCACAGAATCATAGAAAAGGTTTGGCTTGGAAGGGACCTTAAAAATCAACTAATTCCAGCCCCCTGCCATGTGCAGCAATTCCTCCCAGTAGATCAGGTTGCTCAGGGCCCCATCCAACTTTTTGTTCCATTCCTGGTTATTCTTGTACTGCTGGTATTTGCAGGTGCTGATTCACAGCCTCCCAACATACGCACGTTTGGCTGCTTTTATTTTTAAGAAAAGTCTCTTCAGGCTGGAAATAACTTTTGTTTTCCTGTGAACACTCATCAATGTACATCTAGTTTTATCTGAGGAGCTTAAATATTCCACTTTGACAAAAGCCTCAAAGTTTTGTCAGTCTCTGTCGTTCTATTAAAATGTAATAAACCAGACATCTAAACTTGTGGCCTGCTACTTTGTAAGGTCCCTTTTAGCTTTAAAAATAGAAGTTGGATTGGAGCCTAATATATATTCTTTAAACTTCCAACATGGTTTGGATTTACATCCCCCACTGGTGAAACTTCCCCAAAGGGTTTCAATTCGTAAAGATAACTAAAAACCTGCAGAAAAATAATGCTTTATTTCTGACAAAATTAAACCAAGATATCTTAAATAGAAGAAGCCAAATCCCAAATAACGACTTTTTTAATGGGCTCTCGAAAACTAGTCCTAAGCAAATCAGCCCATAATTCTGTCATTTTAGTATCTTATGTTGTCAGCAGACAGTTTCCATTTTAGATCTGAGATGATGTATTGTCTCCAACCTCTGGTCCACTGGCTCATAACCTTTTCTTCCCCACAGAGCATCTGTCCTCTGGGTATTTCCCTGGAGATTCGTTAACTGCTTCTTCCTTAAAGGATGAGATTATTGGCATTTTTCTCAGACACATTTCTAACCATTTAAAAGACCTGTCAGGACAGAGAAACAAATACATACCAAAAAATAACAATTCATCATTCTGTCAAGACATCACAGGTAAAGGGAAGACCTAAGTTTTGGCTAACGCATTTAAAGACCATGTTCTGCCTCACATGCCTGTAAATCATTGACATGGCATTCCACACACTCTTAATGCCAGTATCCCAAGGGAGAGGGTGGATTAGAATATTGGTACCTTTAATTTAGGAGGCAATTAGACCAACAACAACAACAAACGAGAGCTGTATTTATGCTCAAAACAATCCAGTTAGAATTATGTTTTAATTAAAAATCAGTCAAATAATCCCCTTATGCCAAGAATTGCTTTAGGCATGGTCCCAATCCACACACATCTTTTTATTTAGTATTTTAGTTCCACACAGAGAAAGTGATTGAAGTAACACTGTAGACTACCAGAATGGTCCCTTCTGTACAGCAAGTTCCTCTTCCAGTTAGAGAGCTCGGAAAGATACAGAAATAAATGTTCCAATGTCAGTCAGTCACTTGGTAAGCCACTTAATAACAGAAACAAAAAGAAACCTGCTAAAATAAAAGCAGCCTACATCTCAGGAAGAGTAAGAGGATTCCCCAACTATGCTCTACTCTGGTGAGACCCTACCTAGAGTGCTGTATCCAGCTCTGGGGACCTCAGTGTAAGAGGGATGTGGACCTGCTGGAGCAAAACTAAAAGAGACCAGAAAGATACTCAGAGGGCCAGAGCACCTCTGCTATGCAGACAGGCTAAGAGAGCTGGGATTGTTTAGCCTGGAGAAGGCTCCAGGGAGATTTTACAGCACCTTCCAGTACCTAAAGGGGATACAATAGAGCAGAGAGGGACTTTGGACAAAGGCATGGAGTTACAGGACAAGTGGGAATGGCCTGAAGATGGAGGGCAGGTTTAGATTAGATACTAGGAAGAAATTCTTTCCTGTGAGGGTGGTGAGGCACTGAAACAGGCTGCCCAAGAAGCTGTGGATGTCACATCCTTGAAAGTCTTCATGGCCAGGTTGGATGGGGCTTTTTGCAACCTGGTACAGTGGAAGGCAGTCCCCATGGCAAGGGGTTGAAACTGGATGCTCTTTAGGGTCCCTTCCAACACAAACCATTCTAGGAGTCTATGAAATCCAGGTTTTTCAGTCTTCATCCCCCTACCTGCAAACCTCACCTCAAAACGCATTTATTTCCTCATATTTCCCCTTTTTGCCTCCTTTATCAAAAAGTAACATGCACCTCTGCTACAGCTGCACAATTTACACTGTTCTGTTTTTAAAAACAGAGAAAATAAATATTTCCAACATCATCTTTCATTTCTGTATTTGCTCTTACACAGTCTGTGAGGCCCTGCTGCATAACAAGCATTTTGTCCACAGCCAAGACCAGCAGCACAGCTGCCAGAGCCAGTTACCTGCCCGCATCACTGAACTGGGGAAGGGGGCAGAAGCAGCAGGGCAGAGGTCTGTCCTACAGAAGAGAGTGTGGCTGTATAAACATGTATATCCACACGCATTTAGGTGTGCATGTGTGTATATAACTTGCACCACCCAAGTTAACTCACTTATTTTGTTTACTCCCAGACAGTGGGCATGCATCATGTGATACGACCATTTATAAAACACGGTTATCCTCAAGTGACAAAGTACTAAAAACAGTTGTAGAAAGTTACAAAGCGTGACAGACAGCTCTGAATTAATGTAATTTGGTATTGGACATCGCCCACTTACTTCTGTAAGTATTCATACACTGGATCTTGTTTCTATTAACTGGAATCTATATTAAATTATAAAATAAATAAACCTATTCCCCAGAGACATATAAACAAGGTTGTTGCCCAGATCTGTGTTGTCCTCATGCACATCAACCACTACCACTCCCAATACTGAAATATACTTGGGAATTAAATGAGAAAAGAAAATAAAGACACTTCTTGAGGCCATTTCCTCTTCCAAGACACTTGTGGGAGGGAGGGCCCAGTAACTTACCAAAGGTTAACCTCACCAATTTCCTTCAGGCTTGTGCTGAAGAAAGAAGAGATTCAAGTCTTGCAGTTCCAGAAATAGAAGTCCTCCTCTACTGACATTTTATTCTACCAGGTCAACACCCAGAAGAGAGTGGTGGGTCCCCAGACATCATCTTTGCCACTCCTTATCCTGCTGAGCCTTCCAGTCTGCCAAACTCAACCTTCCAATGCCTTTGGCTTCTTGGGAAATAGAGAAGATGTCAACAGACAAAAGTAATAAAGGTCCTGAACCACCTGGACTATTGTCACATAATTTATTTTTAGCATTTGAGTGTAGAAGTCCAAGGAACTGGTGGGTAGAACCAGATTTTTCTCACCTTGGTGTTTTGTACTAAGACTAAACTTCATTGGTGAAGCCCTCTTGCCTCTCCAAATATCATTGGGAAATAAGGTAGGATGGTTTTGGGGTAGTGAATGTGTACATGTTTATGAAGAACTGGAAAGATTTTCCTTATTACAGGCTTTCCACAGCCTTAGCCTTTGAGAAAGTCTGCCTGAAGAGACAAAAGTGCACTTCCTGCCGCCAGGACAGGGGGGTAGACCCAGAGCAGCCTCCAAAATGTGTAACAGTGGTGGGCAAATGACCTTTACACTACAAAACAAAATCAGTACAAAGCAGCAAGGTCTTAGATCTGACAAATTTTTACAGGACAGTCAAGAAGCCAGAGCAGCTTGGCTTTGCATGCCTGCAGGATTAAGCACAGCCATCCAACACCGTGCCAGGGTCCTGCAGGATCAGGATCAGGATCACCACTGGGCTGCAGTCCGGTGGTCACTAGAGCCAAAGCCCATCCCACCTCCACACACAAACCCAGCGCGGAATATTGCAGCTTGAGTCCACAGGACCATATGGCAAGAGCACCTCCGAAGACGGAATCGGGCAGCCATGTGAGTAGCAACCTGGCAGAAGAGGTAATGTTTGCTTTGAACCTTTTCTGTATCATTAGTGCTTGTGCTAATTACGATAACCAGCAGCAGCAGTCACTCTGATGGGAGGGCTGAACAGAAGTGACACAGCTGTCAGCTCCATTCAAAGAACTAAATCCTTAAAAGTTTGCTGTTTCGGGGGCAGAACAGAATCCATACAGCAAGATGCACAGGATTGCAGCTTTTTTAGGGCAGAAAGCCTCAGAGAGCAAGTACAGCTGACGCAGACGTTAAAAAACTAAGCGCGTTTGCCTGTTTCTCAGGGGGATTTAAACAGCAGGTGAGTGGGGCTGGTCTGTGGGACATGACCCTTTTTTATTTCAGCTATTTAGATGCAAATTGTTCCCCCTCCCTCCCCCTCTCAACACCATCTGTTAAGCCCAGAGGTTTAGACTGTGCCTAGGATGTAGGTTTTGGGGGAGGGGGATATAGATAAAGCATTGAGAGAATTTCAGTTGATGCCTCTATTTCCCCTCGGGCACAGTTTTGGAGAGAAGAAGAAAAGTCACTTTGCAATACTACAAAATGACAGGATTTTTCTCTCATTCTGGTGCACTTTTTTTACTGACCCCATGCATTTCCTACCCTAGAAAGCATTCCTTGTCCAGTTTTTGGCCAACAAGCCACATTATATAGTGACATTTATAGCAGGTTGCTATGGTGTTAGCAAAGGGCATGAGCTGGTATTGCACAAAGTATCAGAGATTCAAGGGATTAAAGTCCTAAATAATAATAATGAAGTCCTTTACTACAAGGCACAGAATTTAATGATCTTTTAGTGCTAGTGAAGCTGTCTCATCTCTGCCTGACTTTCCCAAGTGAACAGCTATGTACTTTCAAGAACTGTTGAGAGATTTATTCATTAAACACTTCACCCGGGGCTTTCAGTTCTTTATAAAGGAAAGATTATGGCTGACAGCACAGAGTCCACTTCCAGGAAGCTCAAAGATGATACAGTATTGGGAGTGGTGGCTGACAGACCAGGTGGGTGTGCTGCCACTCAGAGGGATGTGGACAGGCTGGAGAAATGGGCCAACGCCAACCTTTGCAGTTCAGCAAAGGAAAGTGCAAAGCCCCGCTGCTCAGGAGCATGGACTGGGAACCAACGGGCCAAAAGGAAGCAGAAAAAGCAGAGAAAGACCTGAGACTCCTGGTGGACATCAAGTTAACCATGAGCCTCCAAAGCACCTTTGTAGCAAACAAGGTCAACAGCCTCTAGGCTGCATTAGGGAAAACAGCTGCCAGCAGGTCAAGGGAGGGGATCCTTCCCCTCTGCTCAGGGCTGGTGAGACAAATCTGCAGTGCTGGGACAAGTGCTTCCCTCCCCAGCACAACAGAGATGTGGACACACTGGTGAGAGTCTAGCAAAGGTCCACAAAAATTATTAAGAGACTGGAATATCTGGCATATGAGGAGAGGCTGAAGGAGCTGGGACTCTTCAACCTGCAGAAGAAAAAGTTCAGAGGGGTGCATAAATACCTGATGGAGGGGTAAAGAAGATGGAACCAGGCTCCTCTTGGTGGTATCCAGCAACAGGACAAGAGTCAATGGACACAAACTGAAATACAGGAAATTCCTTTTAAATGTAAGAACAAACCCCACAACAAAACCACACTTTTTTTCTGGGTGGGGATGAGGGGAGAAGGACACAAAACCACAGAACCCAGAAAAACACAGATTGCTCAGAAAAATAATGGGAATTTCCATCCTTGGGTGTGCTCAAAATCCCACTGGACATGTCCCTGAGCAAACTGTTGCAGCTGCCACCACTTTAGGTAGGGAATTGGACTAGACTATCCACAGAGGTTCCTGCCCACCTCAGCAATTCTGCAATTACAAGACACACAAACTGACAGGGACACTTTAAAGGAGAGAGATGCACAACATCATTCAGACTACTTGTCTGAAGCATGTGTTTTCACTCCTCAGTACCAAAGGCCCCAGTTTGGCAATGAAGGTAAATTAAAAGAGGTGGTGACAACCTTGAGCAGAAAATCAGCAGAAGAGTTGGGATCAGTACCACAACACCCTCATTACAAATTTTAGTGTGTGGAGTACAGTCCCAGTACTTGGGAGATGCCAGCTCTTGTCCCAGTCCTCACAGACCTCATTTGTGATCTTGGAGGCACAAGAGGGGGAGAAAGACAAAGTACTTCTTGTCTGCTCTGCCCTCCTCCCATCAGTCAGTCACCTCTTTAAAGAAAAGGCATTTCAGGTAGTTACAGAGCACGCAGCTCTGTAACTGCACCTTCCAGGTTCTGCAAATTCAGTTAGCACAAGAAACACATTCTCAGGAAGAAAAGAAAAAAAAAAAAAAAAAAAAAAAGAGCTGTGTATGCAATCCTGATGGGAAACTCAGAGGTAAAGGGGGTCATGGAAGGATGTGAAAACGCTTCTTCCTCCTTGGAGTCCCAGTGATGGGACAGAAGAGCCTTCCTGAGCTTGAAATATGAAGAGGCAGCAACCATCTAAGGGAAAATGGAGAAGGAAAACAATACAGTGCGGGCTTCAGAGTCCCAGCTGCAGCTGAGCAAGTTCTTGGGGTGCCCTTGGCATAACATTTGAGGCTGACACCAAGTTGGGTTCAGTCAGACTTTAAAGATGATGCTCCACTGAAGTGGAGGCAAGAAGGTCTTACTTCAGCTGGGAAGACCTTCTGCCAGAAAAGGGTTGCACAGCAACATTTTCTGAAGGGATTTGGGCCTTTTTCTTTTCTTACTGTTGGGATATTGTTTGATTTTCTTAAGTGTTGCCAACACAAACACAACCTCTTCCCTCTTTCTTACACAGAGAGAAGAAGCCAGAACAACAAATTTTCTCAATTACTTGGTGACAGGAGCTTCAGGTACCTACTTTCAGACAATTAACTTCTAAAATACATTTAATTCAATTTTGCTGGAAAGCAATATACTGACAAAGGTTGCAGGCATTTCATAGAAACAGTCTCCTAAAAAAATGAAAATCCGTTATCTGAGCAAACACCATTTCAATAAATTTGTGTCGATAGTTTGAAAGAATTTAAAGTTTTCACTTTAAAATACATGAGGTTATATTTTCTCCATTTATGAAAAGTAGGGTTTTCAGAACATCAGTGTTTCCCCTACAGAATGAGTATCTTCTTCATGCACTGCCTCTAAATCACCAGCTAATTTCTGTTTCCAGATCTCTGGCATTTCACCAGAACTACTGAGAATCTAAAGAACAGTTACTGGAAATGTTTTTGGTTAACCAACTTCTTGTTCACAAATCTCAGCACGTGTACAGACTTCGGGGGCTGCAATCCTGCAGTTTGATCTCTAATACAAGATACAGCATCAAGTCTCAGTCTCCTTGACTTTTAAAAGGCAGAAAGGTCACCTGTGATAGCTGAGGGGTACTTGGCCTTAATGCCAGCCAGCCACCCACTGAAACCAGTGGGAGTTTAGCCCAAATTAGGATTTCAGGATTTATCCCTGTAACACCTCCCACACAGTACTACCTGACAGCTTCTGAAAACTGGCAAAATGTGAGGGACATGCCAACACCATCCCAGATGAGGTTTCCAAGGGTATATTTTGCAACAATTGAATTCAACCAACACCAGTCTGCATATGCACGTATTCTTGAAACTCCAAGGGGGTTTAGCATGCTGATTTCAAAAGCACAGTGGCTTAAAACACCTCTCTGATACCTATTCAATGCCAAACAAACCACACTTTTAAAGGAGGTAAAAAAAACCAAAACGACAAAGCCAAAGCCGTTGCATCCAGGTTATCACTTAACTTGTGCAATAATACCCCATCTTCAGATGCTTTTGGAGAACTTCTTTCCAGCACCACCACCCAAATCCTCATCTTTTCACATCCATTACCTCCAGCACTGCCCTAAAATAGCTACTGCCATCCCCAACTCAACCTAGGACAAGGTGGATGGGTTTACAGCCAGGAGGCACCGAGGTCTGAGAGGCCAATTTCTGCCCACACAGTGCCTTTGAACACAAATCTAATGGCATTGATGCTCAGGAAACCAGTTTACCACTGGCTGATGATCTTTCCCATCCCTGTCCCACTCTTAACTAAAAAAATATTGACCAGGTAAGTATGTGCCAGAGCTGAGCATTTCCCCTGAGTGAAACATGTCTATGAGCCGTGTTCAACCCAATCTGGCCTTGATCCTGTGGGGAGCTGAGCAACAACCAGCTCACGTATTCCAGGGGCCAAAGGCTTTGTACAGTATCACTGCTCTGAAGGGGGGCCTGGGTCCTGCCCAAACTGAAGCCACTGGTTTTACAGACAACAGCATAGGGTCTGAAGCATCTAATTCTTAGAAAGATCCTCTGTTTGGATCCCTGGAGGCAGCAGGGGTTTGCACAAGACAGGGTCAACACCTATGGTGCAAGTCAGATCGTATCCCTGTAAATAATCAGTGCAGCTACTGAGATACAATAGGTAAGACAAGCAGCCTCTTCAGGTATCACAGCAGCTCCCTGACAACAACCAACAGAATTTAACCCAAACAAATGATAAAAAAAAAAGTTTAAAAGACAGTCAAGGACAGTGGGTCTTTCAGAGACTGAAACATGACTCATTTTGGAGCAAGAGCACAGCTAAGCAGATACACTGCTGAAGAGACAAGACAGGTCCCACTCTAAAAGCAGCAATTAGTTATCAAATGACAGAAGACTGCCACAGGTTATTTGGTATGCTTGCATTTCCCCCTGAAACTAGTAATTTTTAAGAGGACCCAAATGCAGGAGAAGGAAAGAGCCTGACTCAAAGGAAAAAAAAAACCTAAACCAAACCACTAAACCAAATAGCAAAAAAAAATATCCCATCATTGTCATATTTATGACTTATATTCTCTAAACAGGATATCTTTGGAGCAGCAAAAGCCTCTCTGCCATTCACTTCACAAACCCTTGATTTCACAATCACATTTTTAAAATATTGCCTTCTTGAATGATGCAGATTAAAAGGCGTAAGTAATTCTCTGACACGCTATTCAAAACCACACACCAGCAGGAAACAGCATTTTATCGCATGCAAGGCCATTAAACTATTACTTACAGTGCAATAAATAGTATCCACACAGATATCACTGTCACTGCTGAGCACAAAACCTAGGAAATTCCTCATCCCTGGTCCCTGGGGTTTGAGTGAGAGAAGTTGAACTGCTCCTGCTTGGAGCAGGGTTTTGTCCTGCAGAAATACTGCAGTATCTCAGCTAACACAGCAATTGTCCTGTAATTATCATGCACACTTTACAGTCAGGGAAACTAAAGGGACCTTTCACTACAAAAGTAATTTTTAAGGCAAAAGCAGAGGAAAGCTTTTCAAATTATGACTGTGAAAGGACAAGGAGAGGAGATTGTGCCTTTCTATGGGTCAGTAAGGCATTCATGAAACAACTGTGGCAGGGGATGGTCATGGGAGGCCAGGGTTCATTTGCCACACCAAAAGTGGGTTTATTTTCACAGTTAATGCACTTGTCAACCACTCACACAGAGCCCCGAACAAGAAGGCAGCCTGACAAGACAGAACAAGACACCCAGCTGGCTCCAAAGTCTAGACAAAAATTTGCTTCTCTGAAGCTTTTATATTTTCCCTTCCTCTTCCAGAGTTAAAATTGGAATGGTATCAGTTCCTTTCCCAAATGGAAAGCCCTCTGAGAGCAAACCAGATTTTGAAGCTTTCCAGCAACTACACAGATCAGGCCGCCAGAGCTTGCTGCTTACATGTCAGTGTTCAGGGCATCCACAGCGTAGTCTTGGGATCAGAGCAGAGCTACAGTTGGATGCTCTCCAGAGGTATTTTAGGAGAACAGAATCAAATTGCCACACAAACGTAATTGCCAAGTTTCCATCTACTGTTTCAGCAATTTGCTTGACACGTTTAATTTCAGAGGAGAGCATGGTAGAGTAATATCTTGTTTTTATTACTATGTCCAAATTCTTTAACACAGCATTCATATCTTTGGTATGGTGCAGGATTCTTTCAAGTTCTGCTTTTGATAACAGAAAGCATTACAAATTCTTCCTGCTGCCTGGAAAAAATACTTGGCTAGATTGAGGTTAGGGCAGTCAGTGAGAAAAGTGCAAAGCAACCTATTCTTAAATTACCTATTCCCCTCAAAATCTACAAATCTGGAGCAGAGAATTTTGCTCCTCTGCTTTCTCTTCAGAAGTCCATTCATAAAGACAACCTTCAAGACACCTGTTGAGTATCTGGTCACTTCTTTACCTGACACTTTCAATTCTTGTGGCCCACACAGAGCTAACTCATCCGGGAAAAAAGATTTCCCTGCCTTCTACCCCACAGTATTTAAGAGTTCAAATTCTGGCCCCTTTTGAAAAGGCTGTCCAAGATCAGCATGTTTCTATGTTCCCATCACCAACTCATTGTCCATCCATCTCTTGCCCATTGCCCCTCTCCATTTCCAAGCTTACAGACATCTCACAGCATCCCAGAGAATATACTGGGATCAGCTGAATGCATCAATATGAATTTCAATCATCGGTTAAACCCACGAGGCATCCACTGTCAGAAGGTCCATAAAGAGTGGAGAGTCCATGTATGAATTCCTCTTCACCATCACTTTCTTTTGAAAAATATTTCAGTCCCAATTCTCACAGAACCTGAATGTCACCTAAAGAGGACTGTTTGCTTTCAGAGCTACAGGAGAATTCAGGTTCTCAAGTAAAGCTGAGCTATCAAAAAATCAAGTTGTTTATACATCTAGTTTCCACTATAGAGCAGATAGTACAACATTCTTTGTTAGACTCTGCTCATGTGAACTGTGCTTCTTCAAGATTTCACAGCAAGAAAGTGAGTAAAGTATTAATCTAGAAAGTGAGAATTAAAGAGATTACAGACCTCTAAACAAATTACAAGACCCATGTTATTCTGTAACACTGTTCACAAGAACTGAGCTCTACCTTCAGAAGCCTGTCATTTGGATTATTAATTTTCTAAACATGAAAGGGCTGTATCCCAACACTGACTTTCAAGCCTAAGAGCATTTTGATCTGAAGATGATTTACCATAAAAAAAAAAAAATTCAAGCTAAAGAGTGTAGTAAGGGGCTTCAGACCTTTTTAGCAGGCATACGATTTCAAGCCTCAGTTTGATAACCAGGTTGAGCATCCACAGGAAGCACCAACTCTAAGTCAAAGGAAGGACAAGTCCCAGTTGACAGTCACATAGAAGCAACAAAAATCCATTTTTTTCTCTCCAGCTCTCTGAAGTTCTCTCCTTTCTTGAATCCTTGGAGAAGGGCATTTTTTCTGCTCTATTCCACTTTACATGGGATTCTGTGTAAGTAGAAATTCCACCTTTCCACTTTTTGGCACAATCTTCACACAGGAAGATAGATTTTAAAGCGAGCTTGAGCTTGTAGAAACTGTACCATCCTACTCCACAAGTGAGACAAAGTGCTCCAAAGTCGTATTCTGTGTAACAACAGAAATTAAGATTTTACCAATTTCCTCAGAGCTCTGCAGAGCCTATGAAGAATCATTTAAGTTTTCAAGTCACAACCACCACTGACTCCATCAGCCTCACACTCAAGAGTGGTTTTACGAAGAGTGGGTCACACTTCTGGAGGCAATCTCCAAGCCCTGAGCAAGGACAATGCGGGCCAACAATGCTGTCACTGTGACAACGCAAAAGTGATAGGCAGCACTTGAGCACAATCTGGTCAACAGTTACTGCTTACAGACCCCATGAGAACCCCACTAGAGATATTAGAGGAAATATTTTTGCAGAAATCCACTCGCAGGCACAAAGGCGGAGAAAGAAATGGCACAAAGCTCTCAAGCGTGACTTTGCTTGCTCTTGTAGGAATGAGAGAAACCCACGGCAGCACAGACTTCAGCATAAGCATGAGCCACTCATGAACACTGTGGTCTTTCAGTACCCAAATACTGCCTACAAGAAATCTGGAGGGGAACCGTTTACAAGGGCATGTAGTGATAAGACAAGAGGAAAAGGCTTCAAACTGACAGAAGGCAGGTTTAGATTTGGTATTAGGAAGAAATTCTCTACTGGGAGAGTGGTGGGGAACTGGCACAGGTTGCCCAGGGAGGCTGTGGATGCCCCATCCCTTGACATGTTCAAGACCAGGTTGGATGGGGCTTTGAGCAACCTGGTGTAGTGAAAGGTTTCCCTGCCCATGGCAGGGGGTTGGAATGAGATGATCTTTAAGGTCCCTTCCCACCCAAACCATTCTGTGATACATACCCTGACTCCAGGCAGCTTGACATGGTTAAGCCCTGACACTGCCCATGCTCCAAATATACCTCCAATGGCAGTGAAGACTGAGCTACAAAGACAAGCACAAAGCCAGGTGACAAAAATTTCGACGTGGTAACACAGTTTCAACAGACATTCAAGCACAGCCGCAGTTTCCTCTAAAAATGAAAGGCTTCAGTGAGATAACTCAAGCAATTAAACCTACACAAAGCCTTGAGTCACTTCCTGGGTCACGATCCAGCAGATTCCAAGAACCTGTATGCAGGCTGTTTACCCAGAAATTAACCTACTGCCTCAGAAAGTGTTGCTTATTTTAGAAGAGTGATTACTTACAGCACCTGCTGCTAGCCTCCCAGCCCCATACGCCAGCTTCTCCAAAATTAATGCTAAGTCTTCTAAAATTATTTACATAAGTAATTAAGGAAAGAACTAAAAAAACAGTGCTAAATGTAAAACATAACAATCAGCTGGGTTATCAGCAGCAACTCAAACTGTAATTTCCAAAGTAAATAGTGTGAGTTAAGGCAGTTTGAGCTGAAGTTGCACAGTCAGTCCTTGTGACAGACTCCCTTCCTCAGCCAGGAATAAACAGCAAACGCACACCAAATTGTGTATGTACATGACACCTCAGAAGGGGCCCCACACAGCCTGAGAACCTTTGCAAAAGAGGTGTCCTGCCCTGCCTTTAAAGCCACATTACGTGTAGGCTTTAAATGTAAAGCAAACCCACAACAGCCTTGTCATGCAAGCAAAGAGCCTCTAGCAGTAGCTGAGGACTGAGGTCAGCAAGCAATGGAGAGAGGAAAAGAAGAGAAGGAAAGGAGGACCAAGGAACAGGCTGCATTCTCAAGCCTTAGCCCTTCTCTAGAAGTTTCTGTTTACATCTACAGATATTCAAAATAAGTACACAGGCCCTAACGGGATGCATCCAGGAATGCTGAGGGAGCTGGCAGATGCCACTGCAAGGCCAGGCTCAGTAATTTTTGATCAATCATGGCAACTGGCAGAAGGGCCCTTAGACTGGAGGGAAGCAAATGTCAATCCTGATGTTCCAGAAGACCCAGGGAACCACAGGTGGGCCTACAGGAACCTCATGAAGTTCAATAAGGAGAAACACAAAGTCCTGCACTCACGGAGGAACAGCCACAGGCACCTACATATGCTGGGGGTCACCCAGGTGGAAAACACTCTGGCAGAAAGGGACCTGGAGGTCCTGAAGGTCACCCAGTTGAGCGTGAGCCAGCAGTGGCTCCTTGCAGCCAAGAAGGCAAATGGTATCCTGGGCTGCACTAGGCCAAGAATTGCCAGCAGGTTCGAAGCAGATGATCCTTCTCTCCTCAGCACTAGTGAAGGCACACCTGGACAGCTGGGTCCAGTCCTGGGCTTTCCTGTATGAGAGACACACAGACCAGAGAGAGTCCAGCAAAAGGCCACAAACATGCTGACAGGAGCATCTCCTCTATGATGAAAGGCTGACAGAAATTGGACTGTTCAGCCAAGAAAAGAGCAGGCTCAGGGGGATCTTATCAATGTCTATAAATCCCTGCAGGGAGGGTGCAAAGCAGATGGAGCCAGGCTCTTGTCAGTGATGCCCAGTGCCAGGGCCAGAGGCCATGGGCACAAACTGAAACACAGGGGGCCCCTCTGAACATCAGGAAACATTTTTTCACTGTGAGGGTGACCAAGCACTGACGCAGGCTGGCCAGAAAGGTGGCGGAGTCTCCATCCTTGGAGATATTCACATGCTGTCTGGGCACGGTCCAGGGCAACTGCCTGTGGGTGGCCTTGCTTGATTACAGCAGGTTGGGCCAGATGACCTCTGGAGTTCCCTTCCCACCTCAGCCAGTCTGTGATTCTGTAAAGACATGTACCTAAAGGTGTGCAGGCATCAAGAAGAGCCCTTCCAAGAGGCAACGGAAACCTTTTCCTTGATTTTAACTACTGAACGCATATTTTTATTCTGCTTGAAAAACAATGGCATTTCAGTAATGGTAGCTGAGATGCTCCGTGCTTCCTCCCAGGAAAAGGGGTTCAGAATTAAACATGTAACCCTTTACCACACAGGTCTGTCTCAGAGAAGAGTCGGCCCACTCGCTTCTGTGCACACTGGAAGCAATTTACATTTAGGGGCTTATTTCTGTTCCTAATCAACACAGAGGTTATTAGCAAAAATTCAGCTGGGATCTTAAAACCCACTTCATGCACTCAGAAGGACTTTTTCAGCAGCTTGAAAACATCCAACAGTCTACGCTTGCTTCCTCCCCTGACCCATATATATCAAATTCTAAAAGCCACAAGCGGCCTATACAGAAAAGTTTGCCTTTTAGGAGACAGAACAAAGAACATAACATTCCTGTCTGAGTGCAACAAAAACAGTTTGAACAAGATTTCAAAAGGTCGCAGTCATTGCAGCCTCCCAGAACTAGAGGCACTCAGTTGCAATTCAAGCTACGCAGCTCATCTCTTTCAAGCCCAAAAGCTTGGCTAACTTTGCAGGTCTTTTGGGGACACTAAGCGAAGTACTGGAGTGCCTCAGCTCCAGACACCGGCTGTCTCAGCAGCCAAAGCAAGCAAAGTAAAACTCAGAGTACTGAGGCTTAGGAGAGCTGTGTGGGCAAAATCTGACTTCACCCATTGCTCTGCAGCTGTGTAGCAGGCTCAGAAAGCATCACACTTCATATTATTCCTTGGGGTGTTCTTATTCCTTGCTTATGGTTTATGTATTGGAGCATCTTCTAATCTGAAGATGCTTTCCAAAAGAACCCTCTTTCCAAAAGAACCCTCTATTATGAATTAACAAATGTTTGATATAAATAAATAGCCTGAAATTATTTTGGAAGAGAAAATGCACAAGAGTTTCTGCAGAAAAGGATGAAACTCCTCCGTTCCCTACCCCATTGGTCAACTCTGCCTATACAAGAGGCTCATAAAATTTCAGGACCCTTTTCTAAATTTCAGGCACTGCACAGAAAACCATTCATGCATAAAACACTACTCCGTGATAAAATGTTACTAATGTGGGTGAAAGAACGACTTCTGCCAGGTAACACAGAATACCTGAAAGTGCACAGTAGCTCCACTACCCTCCTACAAACTGAGGACACAGCTGAAGTGAGTTGAGAAAGGTCACACAAGGTTACAGCAGAGAAGAAACACATCTTCCAGGCTTCTGTCCTGTTCTGGTTCTGCATCTGCAACTCTCCAACCCCCTGCTAATTTTGCAAGCAACTCTGGAGCAAGGCATGGAGCGGGGATCTGCTGCTGGAACAGGCTGCCAGGCAGAAGCTGCTGGGGCTGGTACCACACTCAGAATGGAAACAGCTCAGAGAGCAGGAGGAACTGGCAGCAGTCTGCCATCCTTATCCATCTTCTTTGCAACTTTCCCAATTAGAGACACTGGCACAGCTCACTCTCTTTTGCCTTTCCACCTGAATGAGCCTCACAGATTTGTTCCTGATTTAAACTACCAAGTGATTGCAACACTTTACCCTACTCCCTATAGGGCACAGCTTGCCTAAAGCAGAGATTTGGATCACTGCTCCCGACACAGCTTATAGTGTTTTTGTTCAGACCACCTATGCCAGGAATGGGATTTTCATGTCACAGAATCATAGAATCATTAAGGTTGGAAAAGACCTTTATGATCATCAAGTCCAACCATCAACCCAGCAACACCACCATTAAACCATGTCCTCAAGTGCCATATCCACACATGTTCTGAACACTTCCAGGGATGGTGACTCCACCACTTTCTTAGGCAGTCTGTTCCAATGATTTACAACGTTCACATTAAAAAAAAGTTCCTAATATCTAATCCAAGCCTCCCCTGGCATATCTTGGGGCCGTTTCCTCTTGTTCTGTTAAGATGAAGGAAATGTTCAGGCCTCTTTCTCTGGAAAAACCTTTCACCATCAGACATTCCTCTACAGCTTCTGCACTCTGAGGTGCTAAAAGCCCTCAGCACATCCTCTCAGACTGACATTGACCTTCTTTCCCACTTCTCTCACCTCACACCAGGCTGAATCTGTTGACCTCCACTCAAAATACATGCTCTAGCCTATGAACTCACCCCAAAGCAAAGCACATCCAAGCTGTGACATGACCATCACATTCCTTTCTCTCTAAAGTGCACTCATTTATATTGCTCTGCTGAACAGCTGAAGGACATCCATTCCCCAGGCTTATCTTTGCCCCACCTCTTTGCTCATCTGTTTCCTCCTTCCCCAGGAGACGGGTGGCAGATGCCCACCTGGTTACTTCCCATCAGTTTTAACTCCTAAACACTTTTCAGATCAATGGCATGAACTGCCACTTCAATAAAACATTCAGGGCTGAGCATCAAAACCCTCCTTTGATTCACGTAAGACTCTGATAAGAGAAGCCAAATTTCTAGGCACTCTCTAGAGATGGCTCATGGGGCAGAAGCAGAAATAGAACAAAACCAACATTGTCTTCATGCAGTGGCATCATGCCAAACCTCTCTAGGCTTTTGGCATCAGAAAAAATTGCCAGATACCACCAGATTCCGCAGGAATTGAGCTGAAGGTCTCAGCTGTGCAGCCTATCAGCAGTTCTGCTTCTTCAACCACACCAAGGTTCTGATAACAGGGTAGTAAAACTATCTCCAGTATGAGAGACTTTCTGAAAGGGATGTTTGCTTCAGTCACTGCAAACAAGTAGCAGGTGCTAACAACATGCCAGGTTTGACTCATAAACTTCATTAGCCTCTTTACAGAGTTTGTGGTTTGTTGTTCATATTTTTCTTTGTGCAGAGTGAAAGAGGTCCTCTTATTTGCATGCCCCACTTCCAGTACAGTTCCAGCAACAGCTGAGTTTTAACACCTTTATCACTTCTTTTTTCTTAACAGGAAAACAAACAAAAGGCCACACACACCCCCTGGATTTTCCCTCCTTAATGGTACAGAAACATTTTACTCATCTGCTCCTTGTCCCTTTCAGGTTTTGCAACTCAAAAACAAATTTTAGCCAACAGCATTTGTTTGTGACTTCCAATGACACTTGTTTTCTTTCTCAAAGATTCAGAGAACCACCTTGATCCAATCCCGTTAGTACTGCTATTAAATTAGCAACTCAGCTGGCTGGTGGGGACCACATTTTGATCACAACAGGCACCCCTGTTCCAAGGAGATGGGTGAACCAAGTGTTGCAATGCAATACCGTGGCAACAGGCACAGTGGCAGAAGTTGTCTGAGCCAGCATCATGACATGGCTAAAAGGGCTTGGAACTAGATTCACATCCCATTTGGCCACTCCCACTACAGGGACAACAACCTCAGGCAGAGCTGCAACAGCCACCCCAGTATCTGCCCAGAACCACAAATTAGTGGCCCCAAAATTAAGCTGTGAGGAGGCAGTGCCTCTGCGTTGGTTCAATTCCTCTGGCTGTCAACCAGCTTGGAGCAAGTCCCACAGGTAGAGAAAACCTAAGAGATTGGAATCAGGCCTCCCATCGGTGAGGCAAACGATTTCTCTGGCCTTTTCATCAATCCCTCAGGGCTGTTTTCACTCTCTCATGAGAATCTGGGATATAGTTATGTAAAACAGATTCCTCACCCTTAATTAAAATAAAGTTCACATGCACACCCTGCTGAAGGGAGCATTTAAAAAAAATTATTTCTGTGAGGAATAAGTCACTTATAATTAAAAAAAAAAAAATTCATTGTGCACACAAGGGAGTGTCGAACACTTGCCAGCCACCTGGATAATTGCTTCCTATGAAAAACTGCAGAGGAGAGCCCTGGGGAAAGGAGGGGTCATGCAGAGACTCTTGGAAAGGCAAGAGTCTTGCAAAGTACAAGTGGGATTTGCCCTGCACAGGTGAGTGCCTGAAAGCCTGTCACCAAATTCTACCTATTCTGAGGCTACAGTCACCAATTCTCCACTGCACTCATATGGTCTTTCACCTATTTTAAGATCAAAGCCCATTGTGTTTAATCAAAAGTTCCCTGGCTGTAAAAACATGAGAACTGATAGTTCATATTAGCTTTACCTGCTGACTTTGATTTAAACTTGTGTTCCTTTCCTTCTTCCCATATGGAATAGTCTCAACTACTTTAGCTTCTTCTTGGAAGGTAGCCCATTTCTTTCCCCTTCCAGCTGCCTTTCTGCAATGCCACTGTGCTCTGCAAGAGATGTGGAGACCAGAACTGCACACCACCCACAAGACCTGGGTGCATCACGCATTTATGCCAAAGCTAAATGGTATCGTTCATTACTTTCCCAATGAGGATGGTGGCTTTCTTGGTTGCTGCTGCAGTGATGTTTCCCTCTCCATCATAAAATGTGAAATTGTCCCAATTTTTTTACTTCCTATTATTCATGTGGCCTTCAAACCATAAAAAAGCCTTTCCTCCAAACTTAAAGGAACTTCAGATGTTGACAGAAGTTTTCTGAAAATTTAAACACATTATATCCACTTTAACCCTTTCTTATTGACACCCCACAGAACTTCATGGGGTTGGGCAGGAGGATTTTCATTTTCAGAAGCCACATTGACTTTCCCAGCCGTTAACGTTTCCCCGTATATTCAGATATCCTTCCCATTCCTGGTAGCATGACTCTCTGTTGTGCTGTTCCCAGGATCCCCTCTAGAGCCCTTTTTATAGTTGGGAATCACACTGGCAGCTCCCCAGTCCTCTGGCACAGCAGCCGTCTGTAGTGATAAATTATACAGCTTGGCCAGCAGTTCTGCAGTTTCACATTCAAGCTCCTCAGGACTCTTGAATGCCATCCAGGTCTGGTGACTTATTAACATTTATCTATTTGGTCTAATTTTTCCTTTTGTAATTATCTCAAATTAGTTTATAGCTCTATTGGCTACAAGAAGTGCACTTGACACAGGAACATCCCCAACACCTCCAGCACTTAGGACTCAATATTCTCTGCTAATGCTTTATCACCTTCAAGTAGCTGTTTTACACTTTTGACATCAGCACTCCCCAAGATACCCAGACCTTACTGGATTATATCCTCACGCATATAATGTTAATGTCCTAGTGGGTATAGTAAGTGATGTCCTAACACCTCAGGAGAGCAGTCCCAAGACAGACTGTTTTATCTACCTGCTGTCCCCCTCCTACCAACCTGTGCCCTGGAGCAGCTGTCACCCTGCTTTTCCCTCCTGGTGAAAGTTTCAGATACAACAAGAGATCAGTGAGATTAACTGTGTCACCATGGCAGCCAGCTGTGAGGCAGGGCGGAGATGCAAGCACTCACAATCCAAGTTTGGGACAGGACCTATCGAGGTCTAAAGCAGAGTTTTCTAAAGCTCCTGTCCAGGAAGGCCAGCACAAACAGAAAGTAGCTTTTGTGTGGTGTGATGACATTTACAGATGCCAGCCAATCTGAGGCGCAAACAGCTGCAGATTTTAGTGGGTTACCCTGACTGAAGCACTAAAGCAGGTACCTTCCTTGCTGCCACAAAAAGCGTTTCTGTTCCTCACCAGCATGTCCCTGTAACACTCACAAGGTTCAGTGAAAATGCTCCTTTTGGATGAGGCTGTGCGTGAAGCTACCTGCCTGCACAGGCACTTGCAGAGTAGAGACTCAGCTTCCTTCTTCCACACCCTCCATTCCTTGGCATTTATACCCTTCAGAAGCCCACAGCAGTCCTGCCCTCCTACTCATTTTATAAAAACTACACAAGTATATAGCTTTTATTTTCCTCTTGCGTCAATCCCTCCAACCCCAAAGTCACTTCTGTTGCTTTCCTTCAACTTCCTTCTGTTTATCTACTAGAAAGTAACAAAGATCAAAGGCACCATTACATCACAATAAAAAAATCCCCCCACCCTTCACAGTGATTAGCAACATCAGACCCAATTTTCAGAAAGATATTTAAGAGTTTTTTAAAATACTTTACCAGCTTAGGTGCCAAATCCCAACAGTTTCCGAGGGAATCAAGCGCCCACGCGCTTTCTGGATTCCCACTAGATGCCTACCCACATCTTTCAGTGCGTAACCACATGAAACACTACTTTTGTTCTCAAGGTTAGGCTCTCAAGTGCTGCTAAGACAGTCCCTGAATGTTCCCACTGCAACACACAGGCTACTGAGAGAGTTTATGTCTCCTGGTTAGGGAGAAGAAAAAGGAAAAAAAAGGAAAAGAAAAAGAAGGGAGAAAAAAGAAGAGTAAAAGAAAAAAAAAGAAAGAAAAAACCCTCCACAACTTTTGGTTTTTGTTCTTTCATGCCAGGCAGATCTTACCAAATACCTGCTGCACAGTTCCTGCCAGATGAAAGCTTTGTTTTCATCTTGGCTATGAATTCTGAGGCACAGATGTTGCTGAAGTTTTTCTGTACACATTGCAGGGTATTCAGAGACAAAATGACATTATGCTGTATCAGAAATGTGTTTTTCTACTCCTCCTGTGCCTGCTGCTTCTCTGTTTGCCCTTTACACCTATATGACAGAACTAAGCATATTATTTCTCCAGCATAGTTGTGTTTTATGCTAACCACGAGCCTTTACTGTCAGTGTTTAGGTGGAAGGTGACAAGGAATCACAGCACCTCCATGAAAAAGCCATCAAACATTTGTACAACTCCTACACTATAGCACTTTGGCTATGAAATGGAGGACTACAAGGTAGAATAAGAACAGCAAAACAGAAGGATTATTTAATTTTGTGTGACTGGCAGCAGCATTAGCAACTTAATTCTGTCTTGGAGTAAAAATATATTTCCAGCTGGCCACCAGTAAGAAGTTTGGGCCCAGCTTATAATCATTCCTTCAATTCTGAAAAATTTCTCAAGAACACATGTAACACTTACACAACACAAGACATTATGCAGGTCGGTGATGGGAAAATCCCAAAAGTGCTCTGCTACACTAACAAATGAACCCACTAGGCAAAGCACGGGAAGTCCCTACAGCATGGCAGGGATTACAAGCATTATTCCTCCATACAGAATCAAAGCAGGATTCAGAGCAACAGAACAACAGGATGGGGAGAAATACATGATCCAGTTGTGATTTTTTTGTCAGGGTCTTTCTCACAAATACATTTACTAAAGACGGAGATCCAGCTAGAGAAGAGTCAGAATCAAAAGGCTGAGAAAGTTGGAGCTGTTCAGCCTGGAGAAGAGAAAGCTCCAGGGACACCTTAGAGCCCCTTCCAGTACTTAAAGGGGGCTACAAGAAGGCTGGAGAGGGACTTTTGACAAGGGCATGGAGTGACAGGGCAAGAAGGGGTGGTCTTAAGCTGAAGAAGGGTAGGTTTAGGTTTGATATTAGGAAGAACTTCTTTACTATAAAAGTGGTGAGGCACTGGCAGAGGCTGCCCAGAGAAGCTGTGGATGCCTCATCCCTGGAAGTGTTCAAGAGCAGGCTGGATGGAGCTTTGAGTAACCTGGTCTAGTAGAGGGTTCCTTACCCATGGCAGGGGGATTAGAACGAGATGATGTTTAAGGTCATTCCAACCCAAGCCATTCTATGATCCTATAAAATCCATTTTGCTCTGAGGACTTTCAGATCTGCAGCATAAGCAGGTCCCACAGGAGCTGACTGGGCAGGTGCTAGAGGTCCAGAGAGCTTGGGGACAGAGGGATGTAAGTACAAAATAAGCCAGATAAAAAGCTGTATACAGCAGGTACCACAATGACAGAGTAAAAAGGCACTTACTTGAGCGTCAGTTCTGAGGAGACACTAAATCTCACCGTGTTTCTAACAGACCTTACTTCCAGCTTTCAGACCTGCAGGCAGCTCCGTGATCTTTAATACTACACCACAGCTAGTCACTCGTACTGCTTTGCAAAGTTTCCTGCCAGGTCAGCTCACAGCCAAGTGCTGAAAGGGAGAAGCACCCTTGCCTTTGGATGGCTGTGTGCCACGATGAGCTCAGCTGTGTCAAGCTTCATCCTCCGATCTCAGCTCCTAAGAAACTCAAGCGAAGAGCACACTCCCAGCAGGTGGAGAAAGATCCCTCCTGTCCTTTCATCATGCAGCCAGTCTCCAAGAAAATACAAGCTCAGAATTATACTTTTAATGTTAATTTTGAGTTGACCACATCAAAAGGAAAACAGCTGCCAACAGCCACATCCTTGCTTTATAAGTTTGGGGGAGGAGGGGAGTGCAAGCTAGTTTTGAGGAAAAAAGCAAAACACAAGCTTCTCATATGCTAGTCGAGAAGAAAGTTAAGTCAACCACAGACTACTCCAAAATTTGTAGCTAGTTCATTAGGAATTTAGAGCCCTCACAGAGAGGGTTTTAATGCTGAAACTAGCACAGATTATGCTTCATGGAGAACCCTTTCCCTGCTCACCCCCTCCACACCCCAGTGAAAAGAAAAACGACGCTCACAAGAGCCCCGCCACAGAAGGGAAGCACATGAATTCACGAGAAGGGAGAGACAGAGCACAGAGATCAGGCATGTTCATCATCTTGGATTTCAGATGATTTACCTATAGCTACAGGAAGTGCAGATGGAACAGGATCTGAAGCCTTCAAAAACAAACACAGCTACACCACACATTGGATGAGATCACCTTGTTGAAGTCACTGCTCCTCAATACTGAGCCAGAATAACAGGGTGGGATTCAAAGAGCAACATCATCAGAAACACAAAGCATCCACTGTAATACTAAATTTAAAGCAGGTATGATGTAAAAAGCAGAAAGCCACTTGCTGCTCAGGTGAGATTCTTTTCATCTCCATGACCATTACATCCTAAACTGCACATTTACACATTTAATGCTGCCACACATCAGCATGTGATAAAATGTTTTTGAAACAAAGAAAAAAAGCCCACACAAACACTGTTGGTGGCATTTGGACTAGGTCCCAGGATGAATAAGTATTGGATCAGAAGGCAGGAAGGGCTCCTGCAGGATGTACCTAGTGTTAGAAAGAATTGGCTCTTAAAAAAAAACAAAGGTCACCTAGAATAAAATTGATTATGTGGATTAAACTAAAAACAAAACAAAAAAAATCCTGATGATCATCTAATGAACTGCAGGAGACAAAGGAAATCAAGCTGAGATCATTTCATTGTTAGCATTTTTCTAAAGTAGCAAATAATTTTAAAAGAAGCCACTGCCTGCAAGAAAAGACATTTTTGGTTGGACAAAGTAAATTACTAAATTCTTACAATTTTTTACAGCTCATCACTTCCGAACATTTTTCTTTTGCAGCTCAAGGACTTGTTTCAGAGACACACAGAACAAATGAAAACCTGGCACTCTGAAGTCTACAAGGTAGTGAGATTTCTGATCTGCCCTTGCAGCCTTCTCCTGTCCTGACACCCCCAAATCCCCTCTTCGCCGTGAGTAAATTGGAAACAAGTTTGGGAGGGGGGACTGTTAATATGAGCTGGCAGGACACTGTTTCAGCAAGTATAACTTTGATGTGAAAGCCAGAAGCCCTACTATGACAGCGCAGTGAGTCACTTGATGACAAGTCACTGAGGCATTTAGAGAGGGATTTTGAATTCTAACAAGTGACACTGTTTTGCCTCCTCTAACTGAAGGATGTGCCTTTATTGAACCTGGAATCCAAACACCGCCTGTGACCGTCTGCCTCCGTTTAAAGACAGCCTACACAGAGAAATACACTGTTGCATACTGTCTGCCTTGCAGGAGAGCCCTGAAGGAATCTCGAGTTGTTTGCTTTCTCTTCTTGAAACAAGTCCTGCTTTTGTCATTCCCAGCCCTACCCTTACCTCCTCAGCCTTTCTAATGAAATCTACAGATTTAAGTATTTCCAGATATCTCATCACCAAAACTACCTGCTTGATAGAGGAAGATAATGGGTTTCTTCCCCTATCCAGTCTTCATCCCCCTCCGAAGCCCCGAAGAAGATGCTTCTTACTGGGGTGAAGGACAAAATATTTTACCACCCTGCTGCTCATCTGTGCTTGCCCAGTATCTTCGGGATCACTGAAGTATGAGGAATCTGTTTCTCATCAGTCTTAGGAGTGGCTGGGGAAAGTAAAGATAGGCAAGAGATGAACGAGATTTCTGTAGAAAGGCCAAAGGAAAACCAGCAAACTAACGAAGAGTGCTTTAAGAGATATGATCAAGGAATGGAAGCAGAGAAAAGAAACCAAACAGGAAGAATACAAAAGTTAGTCCCCCATACACACTGCAAGTCAAGTTCAGTACTGTTGTCAGGGCTCCCAGAAATGGCAAGAGAGACACTAGTCTGACACTGCAGGTTACAGCTCCAGATAAAATGTCAGTTTAGTTTTCTTCATTCTCTTGAAAATCTGGTTCAGGAACATACGCAAAGGAATTAAAGCAGGCCTGGAAAAGTACTTCCAGTCTCATTTCTTCAGAGTCTTTTGGCAGTGGCCTGGTAGTGGATGAGACTCCTGCTGATTTCTGTGAATATGGTACAGCCTTTTTACTCATTCTCTCTGCTACCAAGGGAGTCAGAATTGCACAGAAGAATTTATAGCACACACAAATGTAAGAGACTGCTATTTTTCCCAGACACCTTATTACCAAGACATACAGGCTGATGCAACAATAAGAAATTTGATGAGCCAGAAATTAAAATGCAGATTTTTATATTAGATTAAGATAACTGTGAGACAATACTTGTTGCTGGTGCTGCAGTTTCCTCTCCTTCCTTCCCTTGCAACTTCTCTGGCTTTCTGTAAGGCTACTTAGTGAAGACTTCAGTGATTTTGGAGAATTAAGTTATAATGCTAGTACCTCACCGTTTAGAGGTAGTAGCTACCATCACTTCCTCACCCAAAATTAGGAGGCTCAAACCAAAGCCTCTGTGTGCTTAAATCTCTTCATTTAAGTCTTCAAGGCACATTTGGATCAAATTCTGTCATTTCTCTCTACAGATAGGAGTGGGAGAAGTCTCTTTTATATGACACATATTTTTGCATAGCTTTCACATCTCCAGAATCTTGGAGCTTAACAGAAAGCATCAAACACCTTAACACACACCCACAACGTGCATACATTTTACCAAAGAACCTTACCAATGACTTTGATTATGAGAAAAGGGATGGTTTTGATGAAGGGCTATGTGGTGTTATCACCATTTCATTTGTGAGCCTCTCCTTTGAGTTCAGCTCCCAAAGCTTTTTTGTTATCACCTGTGATCTGCTGTGATCATGAGCCAGAGAAGCAACACTGAAATTGAACACACAGCTTATTCCAAAGTGGGACTGAAGATGAGCACAATGGCAGGGCAAAATGGGGATGTGAACTACAAGCTTGTGGTTAAACGGGAAAGTTAGCTCTCCTGGGCAATATGGCAAAAAAACTCAATCAAACTTCTGTGGAAAAAAGAAATAGCAGTGACCGCCATCCACTTAACAATCATTCTAGGATCGTAGTTTTATGACTTTATCTTCCTCCAGCCTCTCCCTTGCATGGAAACTGAGTATTTCTAGAGCAATTTCTCATTTCAGCAAGAATTGCCACTAGTCAGGTGGCTCAAACCCTCTCAAGCAAAGCCTTTATTAAAGATACTATCAAAAAAAAAAAAAAAAAGGAAAGAAAACAAACAAACAAACAAGCCACCAAAAAAAACTTAGTAAAGCATAGAAATTCACACTGGAAATCCAGCTCTAAGTCATTAAATTTCATAAGGCAATTAGATCTGTAGCCTGAAAAAATTGCATTTATGTGCTGTGGAGGCCATATAAGTATTTCTGAATGATTGGGAAAATTTTGACTCTTTTCCGTTTCAGGAACAACATGCCCTTTCACACACTTGTTACTTGTGTTCCTGAGCTTGAATCAAAGGGTTTCTCCTCTGTGTGCTGTATTTTGAAACAGATTTGTCTGATTTGCTAAAATTGGCCAGTATGTCAATATCTGTCATTTAATTTTTGACCCTACGTAAAACAACCTTAGTCCAATTATACACTAATTTAGATCACTCTCAGTGAAAGAAACTTTTTAGTACATAATAGTACACCTACATCTTCCAGTCTATTGAAAACAGTGCCCTACCAAAAACAATGTTTTACTGAATAAAACACTGGTGAACTTGGGCTCTATTAAAAGTTAACACAATCTGTGGTTTGCAGACGAAAATGACATTAAAATTTGTCTTGTGTGAGGTGTTCCTGAAAGGATAAGGACATAAATTGTTCTATTTCCAGAAGAACTGCAAAATGTAATGGGACTTTTATAATTGAGCGTCTTATTAATTTTAATGAGCTGATCAATATTGCATTTCTAATCCTGACGTGTCCGTTTGCGGCTAATCCCTCTGGGTGCTATGCACACCCTGGTCTTTGCAGCTGTTACCTGACAAATCCACCTTCTGTTTTGAAGGGACACGGGAGTTCAGGCTCAGGTGACCAGTTTAATGAGCAAGAAAAGCAGAGGACACATTACGAGCCTGGCCTCATATTTTTTTTCTCCTCTACCCCAATGCATGCTGGCATTAGAGAGCGCAGTAACAGCCTCAAACACCTCACACAGAGGTGAGCAGAGGGCCTTGAGCTGAATGAATCTAACAGCTTCAGTAGTATACAGAGAACTGGGACAGAGGGGTTGGAATATCTCTCCCTTCTGCTGCTGAAGGAAAGCAGCTTTTCCTTCACCCCAGACAAGTCTGAACTCTGGAAGTGTATGAATTCCACACTCAGCTGTGACTCCTAGCCTCTCAAAGCATGATTGAAATAAGACATTCTTGAAATACCTACTAAAGGCAAATCGTAGAATCATCCTGGCACAAAGCCTCCAAGTTCAACTTGTTGGCAAAACTGCATAATGTTTACTTACAGATAGCTGGGGAAATTAAATACAAGTTTTACAAAAGGAATCACTTCTCTACTCTTTTCACAGAAGAATCTGGGTTAAGAGGCCAAGCCACTCTTATTTTAGGATCAGCAGAGAACGTGCATTTGGGAGTATGTAGGTACAAATAATAATCTATCTTGTAATTTCTTTATGCTAAATAAGTGACACGGTATTTTGCATTACACTATATGCGAAAGAGGAAAAAAAACCACATGATGCAAGCCACTGGTTCAAATAAAAATATTTCTCACTCCAGCTCTTACTTCATGAATAGAACATCAGCCCTGAGAAATGGGCTTTGTCTTGTAAGGGAAGCATCACCTAAAATACTTGTGTGCCATGACAGTTATTAAGAAAGGTGAAAGTTCAAAGCCCTACTGATGCTTAGAGAAAGTAACTCAAAGTGGTGCTGTGACCTTAGCAAGCCAGTCTGTCAAACTATCCTAACCTTCTGTATTTGATTTCCTTCTCTCTGCTGCCATCTGGAAAATCATCAAATGCCATCAGCTGTAAACCATGGACAGACACTGTAACTACACGCATCAAGCTCACAAGGGCAGGAGACAAAGCCTTAAGGTAAACTTGGATGACTCCTCCATCCCCAAACACTCACAATATGAATAGCAATTATTTTCCTGCCCCGTTTTCCTTTTAGATTACAGGTGGACAGACTTCATGGAAAAAGAAAAAAAAAAAAAGGCATGACACAAGTCTTTATGCCCCACCTGGATGCAGCACACACTCGCCACGTGACTTCCTCACAGTCCCACAGCTAAAGGCCCACCTAGATCAAGGAACTGTTTGCAGCTAGATGTCATATGCTTCAAGGCAGTCACAATACATTTTGTGCACTGTCTCTCACATGGTAATTGGGATCACAAAGGGCTACTTCGGTAGAAGTTATTTCTTTCCAGAAAGTACATTTGGTTACTACTTCTGCAGTCACATGATTTGGCCTAATTTTCACAAATTAGGAGTTCTTTTCTACACCAGTAACATTCTCTCTCTTCCTTTTTTTTAAACCTAAGATGATACAAGGTTGCCTGATTCAGTACCACTTCTGACTTCTGACAGGAAGTAAGAAATAGAATGGCTTGAAGGCAGTTATGCCAGCTTAAGAGTAAAACAAACTAGCTATATGGCAGGTCCAAAGAGTACAGATTGCAAGAAGGAAAGAAACTATGGAGGGGAAGTTATTGTTTAACCTGCATCTCAGACTACACACAAGAGATTGATAGTGCACGAGTGGAAGCCGGAACACTTGGATTGCCAGGCTGAAAGAGTGTATTAGTACACACACCAGAACTGAATGCTTGGACTTTTTCTTCGAATTCCCCTGGAAATCCACTTCTCAGATGCCCTTTTTGTTTTGTTTCCTCCTCCTCCATCCCAACAAACAAGTGCTAAAATGAAGAGAAAGGGTGAAAGCCACGCTACCACAGTGCTTTTGCTGATGGATTTGTTAGCAGTGCTGCCTGCCTGCACCCCCCCAGTGAGAGGAGCAGGTGAAACTCCTGTCAGCTGCTCCAATATACAAAACAACACATGGGAGACAGAGGAGACCAAGGAGACAAGAGGAATCAGCATTTTTAGAGTGCAACTCTCTGACCTATTTTAAAAACACCTACAGGAGGACGATACAAGGCACATCCTAAAAGGGCCTTTTCCTCTCTGAAGATCATAACTGGAAGCCTGAGGAGACATTTTCAGCTCAGAGCAAGCATGTTTTGAGCTTGGAGCATCCATGTTTACATCAAATGGATCCCGTGAAGGGCCCTGAAATTGTGACATGCACCCCACTGTCATGTGCCAAATAGCAGACAGACCATGGAAGGACCCAAAGACATCCACAGCTCTGTGGGATGTGCCTGAGGTGGGATGGGACTAAAGTCATTTCCCCTTCCTGCACAAAGCCAGGAGCAGTCATCACCACTGAAGCACTGAGCATTACCCCTCACAGCCACAACATCCACATCCACACATGCTGTGCACAGCTGCACCCAAGTGCAGGAATTTCAAACTTGAACTTCAGTTTGTGTAAAAACCTGATTAGTACAAGCAGCATCAGGTACTTTTAACCTATTCATTCCCAAAGAGCATCATATGCCTTAACCTCAGATGGGAAGAACTTACCACTTTATTCTATGCCACATCAGTGAGCACTGGCTGACAGTCCCAGTTCCGCTGCCACCAAGGGGAATGGACCCAGCCGTTCCCATCTCTGGGAACAGGGGTGCAAAGCAGCTCCTCCCAGGTGAGAGCTGTGCACATGCACAAGAAGAGTCACAGACTGGACTATTTTCTCCATAAGAGCAAGCCCTCAGCATCAAGCAGAACTTGCTTACATCGTCCCCAATTCCTATACAAGCCAAGGCATCGGGCTGAGAAAATTAGTTCAGCTCCTTGCCAAGTATAGAAAAACACTCACACAATACAATTCTGGCACACAGTATTATTTTGCCTTCCCATAGAGGTAAAAAGCCAACAGTAGGCATTCTTGTAGCTGTCAGAGGGCTGTTGGCTGACTATGCTTTTAAGAAATATGACTTATTTTTAATTGTCTGGTTTCGGTCTGTGTCTTACACCTCCTCTCCAAGACTGGTCAGTTCCTTTACAAAGCCTATTTGCTTCTGTTATCTGCTGACAGAATGAGCTGTAAAAACCAGAACACTTTGAGGGTGGAGCCCTGGATCATTTCTGTATTTTTCAACCGAGAAAAGTTTATTTCAGCTCTAGGTTGTTCTGTACACTCTTAAGCATATAAGGAAATTGGACCATAGCAACAAGCTTTTGAAATTACAAAACTTCCCACACTGAGGAAGTGAGACAGGTGCACAAAAGACAAAAAAGAAGGAAAGAAGCCATACTGCAGCTCAATTACATTTATAGAACGACAAAACACCAGTTAGCAAACTAGGTGAAATTCATGCATTGGAATTGAAGCTGAGAGAAAAGGACTCCCTTCACAGACCTGGAAAAGGATAATAAAACAGTTCTTTGACCTCTCAAGCAAAGAGAGCTAGCATCAGTTTTCAATCCAGTGCAAGCAAGGCAATCAAAAACACAATAAACAAGCAATATATTTTCACTTGTGGCAGTTATATTAGACTTGTCACATATTTCTTCCAATATCCCCATGATGCACAGAAGAGCATGAACTAAAAGCCTCACTTTTCCCTGTTCTTTTTTTTCCTGAGCAACATCTAGAGCACAGAGTCTTCCCCAAAAACCAGTAAAAGCATTCTTGCTGTCATGCTACAAGAGCATTTTCCTCTTCAAGTTTATTTTTGGCTTTCGTTTCCAAATCAAAGAATGGTAGTTATATCATCCCATTTAAACATGCTGGTCCTTCCCCACAGGACTCAAAAAGGGCTAAAAAATCACCTGGCTTATCATTGTCCAGTATTAGACTCCAGCTTTGTTATACAGTACAGCTGAGAACAAATTCTGTTTTGTGGCACAAGACAGGCAATCCAGAGTTAAACAGAATCGGTATTTAGACATATTTAAATTCCCACCATACCTTCTGTTCTCTGTGCAGAGATGAGCTTCACTACTCTGACTTACCCACAAAAAAATGCACAGGGAAAAGCAACCTCCAAGCATCCAGGGGACAGACACAAACTGTTCCACAAAGAGGAGTTTTTCCAGCCTTACCCTATAAAGCTGAGAGCAAGATCAGCACACCCACACTAAGAGATACTGGAGCAGCAGACAGGAAGATGCTCCCTGCTTGGCCAGGCAATGTACGCAGCACCAGGAAACTCCAGGTATGGAGAAGGGGGAGGTGGTTCAGTGAAAGGCATCCGTAAGCCACAGTGCAAAGAGTAATTTCGAGCAAAGAAAACAAACATTCTTCCGTCTGAGCCGGACACTCCCAACTACAATACCTGCTTTCACTTTGAAAATTGAAAGCTTGGCTAACTGAACAGCTTTTATGGTTGTTCTTACACACATACATATACATATCCCACACGTAATTACCACATAAAGTACAGAGCCAGTCCCAAGCAAGCAGCCAGGTTTTGACACCTATTTATAAATCTTGCTCCTGAAGAAAAAATTCCTGGAGGCAATGTCGGAATAAGGATCAAGTAATGCTCAGCAGGAGCAGATGCACCGTGACACACATACGGATGGGGCCAGTTATTCCCAACAATCATGAATTTTAAGCCCTCTGGGCAACAAAAGCAGCAAGACCAGGGATTGCAGGCATGGGAGAGCTGTGGATTGGGGCATTTCCATGCACAGCAGAAGACAGAAGCGCTACTACCTCTGAAGACTCGTCCTGCTGGTGCTGCCTACTCCTTCGGGCTCCCAGGAGCATTCAGGAGCACCCAGACGTGCCACCCATCTCCGATGTCCCTTCACTGCTACCCAGTCCCCAGGCAGAAGCCCCTGATTTGAAGGAGGCTGGATTAGAGACCACCTGACGTCTCCTCCAATCTGAATTATGCCACGATCCCAAAGTTCAGCTTTGCTTTTAAGCACTTTACTAGCGAAAAGCCACGGCTTCGTACACACACGCGGGCGGAGGGGTTAAAAGACAAACTCCCACCTCTCCATCCCTCCTTCACCAGCCACACAAAGCCCGAGGCTTCATCACCCCATCGCCCAGCATGGGTCCAGCTCCTCAATTCTTTGTGTTTGCCCAAAGCGCCCGCCCCTCCAGCCGAAACCAGGACGGAGTGCTTGGCAGAAACTGTGGGCTGAGCCCCGATTCCACCCTAAGCGTGCGGCCCCGAAGGGCTCCCCGCTCGCAAAGCCCGGGGGCTGAGAACAACTCCCTTTGTTAAATGAATGAGCCGGGGAGGCAGGAGCAGGGAGACGGGAGGGGAAAGGCAAGAGGGGGAAGGTAGGCTCAGTACCCCCTTCCGAAAGAAAATTTTAAAAGAAGGGGTTAAGACAGGGGCTGAAGAAGAACGAACCCGTCCGCTCAACCCCTACGCAAACTTCCCGGTTACAAAACAAGCGAGGAAATCCCCTTCCCCGGCGCGGCGGGACTCACCTTCCGCCCGCCGCAAGGTGCTGCCCGGCTCTCTCCCAGCTCCCCGCCCGGCCCCGCTGCCCACACCGCCCCTATTGTCGGCCCGGCACCGCCCCTCGCACCCTGCCCGCCTTGCCGCGGCCATTGGCTCCGGGGGGCCCGCCCCGCAGCCCCCCTGCCGCCAAGGTGGGCAGCCGGGCCCGCCGGGGCGGGGAAGGGAACGGAGCGGGGAGGGGGCAGGTCCTTCCCGCTTCGCTCGGCGGCGGCCGGGGCGCGGCATCGCAGCCGAGTGGCCCGCCGTGGAAAGTTTTTTTGGGAGGGGGGTGGTACCTTCCCGGTGCAGCAGAGCGGGACCGCGGAGTGCGGTGCGCTTCGGCGCTGCTTCGGGAAGCCGTGGGCTGCGCTCCGGCCGTGCTGCGGCTGCAGGCAGCTCCCGGAGCCCCGCAGCTCCGCAGGGCAGAGGGCGGGAGCGGCGCTGGCCTGCCTGGGACGTTGAAGTCTTCGGTGATCACACCATCAGCAGAGCTGCCACGCGGGGAGTGGATCGCTGCACCCTTGGCGAGCGGCGCTGCAGTGACTTTATTTCTGCTGCTCGTATCGCGCTGCGCTATCGCGGAGCCGGCTCCATTGTGCTGGGGACCGTGTGCGTGCAGATCCAAAAAAGGCAAGAAAAAAATGGGCTCTGCCCTGCTGCTGTGTTGCACAAGCCGAGGCGTCTCTACCTTATATTGCCGGGATCCGGGTGTTCCCTCTCCCCGTGATCCAAAGCTTGCTGGAAACTTGTCACCCTAGTTAACAGGAGTTTTCGGCTCAGCGCTTGTGCTCGGCTTGGAGAGGAAAAGAGGAGGGGTTTGACTGCACGTACAGCGCAGGGCTCTCGAGAAGAGAGCATGCTGAGGTGTTCTTGGGACGTGCTCTCTAGAGGTACGAAGGTGAAATGTTTAAGGGAAGCACGTAGATACAGGCAAAAGGGAGACAAACTTTATACCGAGACAGCATGCCCCTAGACACGACAGTCTATATTAAGACAGCGCTGCCACAGTCTCGCCCTTCCCCCTTGAACCAACATTTATCAGTTCCCGTGATAAGTTTGTTCGGGAGCTAAACCAGCAGAAAATTAACATCCCAAAAGTAAACAAATGGAGGAAGCGAGACTGCAAGACTGGGACTGATAGGGAGAGTGGGACTGCCACAGAGCTGATTTCAGTCAGCTGAACCTGCTGTGGAATGGCACACTTCGAAGCACTTCCCTCTGTTGTATGCATTCACCATTGGATTCAAATCCACGCACACAGGCAGATTGCATGAGCTCCCTCAAGCACCGTCTGGCTGTAGTCTGGTTGCAACATAAAGGTTTTCGTGTAGTTCAGGGTGATATGTATCAATCACTTCACTTCAAAGACAGGATCAGACTGTGTCGAGAATCCCAGATACGTCAGCTTACAGGATTGCTGCTGGGGGGGACTGAGGCAAAAACCATGCAGCAATGCTGGATCCATAAAGGGGGCTCCATCAAAGCTGGAGTTAAAACCCAACAGTTATCCTTCAGCCCTGAACTGAGAGCTGAAGAGCGACTTCCTTTTGTACCATGCCTGAAATCCCGAAGCCTTTACAGAAACATGGATACACCCTGATAATTTTAAAAAAATAAATTTTGAAGCCAGGCAAGAGATCAGCCCAAAATACTCCATAAACATGCCCTGTTTGACAAGGCGTTTTGCCACATACATTCATTCAACCACACGGATAACAGATAATAGGTGGTTGACCTAAGGCCTCGTCCATATACACCTGGTGTACTGCACTCTACTCAGCCCTGGTGAGGTGCATCTGGAGTGCTGTGACCAGGTCCAGGCTCCTCAGTCCACGAGAGACCTGGAGCTTCTGGAGGGAGTCCACAAAGAGCCACAAATATGATTAGGGGACTGGAGCATCTCTCTTATGAGGAAAGGCTTGAGGGAGCTGGGCCTGTTCAGCCTTGAGAAGCGACAACTGAGAGGAGACAATCAATACACAGGTTAACTCAGTTCAGAAATTATTTCAATTAAACCTTTGTATATTTGCTGCCAAGGTATCTCACCAGAACTTTCAGAATCCTTAAATTTTGCTATTTTCCTACTCTGTAGTAAAGTGGAATACTAACGAGGTATCCTGAAGGGAGATCCAGGAATTACGATACTTAGAGTTTTCTGAATTTACCCAAAGTTCAAGACTCCTTTGTCTGAAACTGTTGCTGGATATTTCAGAGGGAGTTTGTAAACAAAAGGAGGAAGATGTCCATGAACAGCGTAAGAATAGGATAGAAAGCTACCACTGCAAACCAGAATTTGGTACTTGAGGAAGGAATGAGTGAAATGTAAATAATTTTATTTGCATTTCTAAGCACTCAGAGCTAAGTGTTCAGGGGTTTTTAGGGAAAGGATCCATCTTGCCTTGTACTCAGGTTAAAGTCAGATGTCCCTTTTCAATTATGGACGAAAAAGGGGATTTCTTACACCTCAAATAGTCTCCTGTGTTCTGTGAGAAGAAGCCTAGCACCAGACCCCAGCCTCAAAGACCAGCTCTGGTGAACAATCAATTTTACAGTGATCACATAAGAACTGCTTTTTCCCCCCTTCAGACACATAGCAGAATGAGCAGTACAGCCTCTGTAGGGCCCAGCCTGATGATTTCTTCTTTGTCAGCAGCACCAGTATCAATAGTTCTTACTCTGCTGTGCATCTCTGTTCCTGAGCTACTCCCTGCACTGTGCCAGCACAGCTATTTGTGCAGCTATGTAATGGAAGGGATCAAAAAGCGGGTCCACCTAGGAGTTTTCCTAGGTATTTTAGCCAGATCAAATCCCCAAATACTTTGGCGATGCAGGAGGAACACAAGACCATGGGAAATCACAGAAGCTGAAGCTTAGCTGAGGGACAGTAACTTGTTAGGATATGCCCACTTAGTCACTTCCATTAACCTGTCCACTCATTTAATCTGCTCAAGCAAACAGAGACAAATTGGACTCAGCCTACATGGAAGAAACCAGAGTTCATGAATGACTTGAAAACTAATTACAAGTCTCTAGGTCTTAGTAGAAGGGAAAGGAAAAAGACAAAAAGAAAAATGGAGTCCTATTGTTATACAACACACAATTACAAAGTTCCTCAGCCAAAGATCCCACTGTGAAGATGCAGAAACAGCAAGCACCAGCAAGCAAAACTGAAGGTGATGGTGGGTCAGCACACTGCTGCCTCGAGGTTTCTCACCCAGTAAATCAGAAGTCAATCCAGCAAAGTAACGTTGTTATAGTGGTGTGAAGTGAAGAAGAAGGCAGACTATGATTCATCACTGCCCTACATATCATATAAGTTTTTACAGCTCTGCAAAATGTAGGTAAAACACTTTCAAATCACAACTATTTCCTTTTCATTTTGTCCAGATAATACAGTACACTAAAGCAGTGAGGAATGTGTTTCTGGACACAAATCTATGATGCGCAAATGTTTTTGCTAAACAAACACACAAAAGCACGACAGCAACAATCTTTCATTTCCTCAGTAAGTTTTAGGGTGTTTCAGTGCCAGAAAAGCAATGTAAAAAATAACAAAAGGGCCAAAACACCTGACTAGCACAGAGCAGCATCTGGTTCCTATCTTATATATCCTGATGTTAGATTGTGTGTAATGCCCATCACAACAGAAATTAAAATCACTTCCAAAATGTATACAAATAGCACATTACATCTGATGCATATTTAACATGGACATGCACCTCCTACCATCCTGGAGAAAGGTTTGCTAAGATTCCTCTGCCTAGAATGAGTGCAAATACGGGAGTAAGAACCAGGGTCACCTCTGGGTTACATGAGGCTGGCTGTGGGTTACACTTTTTTGATCTTAGCACTGAAGTCAAAAATCCAGCTTATGCACAAACATTTCTCAGTATTTGACTATATGCAGTTGTTTCACTCCGGATAAATGGTTAGAGCATCATACTGTGCATGTTCCCATTTGCCACTTAGTCCTCCATTTCTGTACTGAGAAGCTTGCAGTAAAGGGTCAGGATCTGTCTGGTACGGTTACAACAGTAATTACAACTTGGTACATTTTTTTTTGATGCTTAAATCCCAAATAATTCTGGTTCTTCTTAAGGGTTACTTACTTGTTGGTTAAGTTACCCTATAGTTGGTTGAAAACTCAGAGGAAGCTTCATGCCATTCCAATTTTAAATAATCTCTTACCGCTTCACTGAAGTCCTGGAATCTTGCAAAACCTCTGGTGATGAATACACTTTTACATTCCAGATCTCCTTTAGCCAGGAAATTGCACAGAGACAGCTAAGAGCGCTCAGTGCTTTGGTGAGCAGTCAGCAAGTCGGGGAGTACTAGGGAAGCCACAAATGACTGTTTGATTCTGGAAGCCTTGTGAATCTCTGGAAGTCATAAAATACAGATGGGCAATGGCTTAACAGTGAGGTCAGTCTTTGATTCATTAGCTAACAGCTGAATTTAAGCACATATATCTGAGTTTTGAGGCATGCTGCTAATTCAAGCTTAAAAGCAAGGGGGTAGTTCTACCCTGCGCTGTGAGTTTCTTTGGAGCTGTACAGAATCCTGGCTTTGGCTTAGATTTTGTATGTTCTCTCAATGATCTAAATAGTTTGTTTTTTGGAGAAATATTATTAAGCACTGGTAATCTTTGGTAAAAAACATATTTAAATGCCATAAGCTCTTTTTTGTGGTTGGAGGTATAAACTTCAAACACATTGGGTCAGTCACTGAAGCTATAAGAATTCACACCACAGGCTGACCATTTGTATGTAAATCCTATATTGTGCAAGAATCTGTGGAGATGAGTACCATAACAGAAGAGCCTGCTTTCAGGTATTAAAAATAGTACTGGTTTGCTCCAAAAACAGGAATTAGGTTCAGAATTTCATCTTTCAATTTCCCAGCTGCAGTCATAGCTATAGTTCCTTACATTGAACTTCCCTCTGCCTGCAGTTCAAAAAACCCCTATCCCTGCCTGCCCCTATTCTTCTCCAGCTGTTTCAAGAAACATCTGCTCATTCCTACTTCCTCTCCTTTCCCCTTCCTTCCACCTCCCAGCCTTATTTAATCATTCACCTCACTTTGAAAGTCCCTTTCCTCCCTGATCCCACCAGCCAACCTAAGACAAGGATGTGAATATGGTCTAGACACTCTTTTAGTGATCCATGTTCCATCTTGACTGGAAATTATCGTAGAATGGTTACGGTGGGAAAGGACCTCAAAGACCATCTCATTCCAACTCCCCTGCCACAGGCAGGGACACCTTCCACTAGACCAGGTTGTTCAAAGCCCCATCCAGCCTGGCCTCAAACACTTCCAAGGGATGGGGCATGCACAGCTTCTCTGGGCATCCCGTTCCAGTGCTTCACCACTTTTGCAGGGAAGAATCATGGCAGCAGCTCTGCTTTAAAAAACACAGGCGGCAGCAGACAAAGAACGAGGCACCCAGGGAGAGCAAGAGGGGCACAGCAGAGAGGGAGGGGAGGGAAGGGGGAGGTCATAAATACTGCTTATTCACTTGGGCCTTTGGAGCATGAAGGAATTGCTGCCAGTGAAGGAAGTGTGGAAAGCAGCATAGTAATGGCAGGCAGGCAAACATCTCAAGCACGTGAAAGTCTGTCTCCCAAGTGACAAAATACCTGCAGAAATCACAGAACAACCCATGGTTGCTGGCTCTCGTTCAGCCACCAGTATGAGATCCTAGCCTGTGTTATTGTGTGGCACAGCTTTCTTAGAACTGTTTGGGTGACTGTCCTGGCCTCAGGTGTGAACTGGTTCTCTGCACTGTCCCAGAACCCTGACTCTAATTTTCTCTCCTCAATATAAAGAAATCAGAAAAAAATAACTCAGTACTGCCCACGATGTAAATTTGCTACCTAGAACAGGTTTTCCTTCCAGGATTCAGCTTACAGAATTACAGTGGTTTTATAACAGACACTCAGAATCACTTTTCCATTCATTTAATTGTGGTTTACTGTAGACCTATGATGAGATAAATCCTCCTCTGTGAGAATGTGGAAGAACACAGTAGAAATAGATTTATGCATTTCTTGGGCTCAACTCCTGCTGAACCAGTAAGAAAAACAGAATAACACTACTGAAAGTGAAATCAATCCAAATTATTCTGTACTATGTTATTTTTTAAAATTTCCTTTTACCTGTAAGTGGGGAGAAATAAAAAAGAAAGTATAACATCAAGGGGAAACAACTCCAGAAGTGTGAAAGAGTGCACTAAACCCACCTTTCATTAGGGACTCCCCAAGTTTAATGGGCTAAGGTATAAAGAAAATGATAATAAAAATAATTTAAAAATCAATTAGCTTTTCCTCTCTTTATTGATTTTTTAAAGAATGCCTCTGGAGAACTTTCATTTCCAGTATCAGGGCTTAAAAACATAGCTGGTAATGCAAGAGACAGTCTGAATGAGACATCAGACAGAGACTACTAATCCAGAGCTATTTATTACTCAAAACCTAACAAAAGCAGCTCATTTTTCTACACTGAAAGTCTTAGTTGCATGGAAAGACACTGTAAACAGACGAGGGTGAGGCTGAGAGAGATTGTAACAGCGTAATGGCACCACAAAAGTAGATTCTTTTGCTGGTTTTGCTGAGCTTATTCAAACTGAATGACTCTGAAGACCTGATCCTATTTTAACTGAAGCCAGAGAAAGGTTTGCCGCACATTTCAGAGTACAAAACCAGCCCTTCAGTCATAGCACCTCTGCCAGATTTTGTTTCACACCCTGCCAAAATGTCATAGTTTGAATCACTTCAGTAGCTTGAGCCATTTAAAACTGGAGTGAATAAAACTCTGGAGAGTAAACTGCAGAGAGAAATCTTCCCCTGTTCTTTCCCTTATCCCTGCTCTTCTGCCTCACTGGGTTACATGAATAGCAACCAAAAACTGCAGAGCACTGACAGACATGATGTCTCTGGGCATTTTGGATGTTTCACAAGCAAGCTGTGAAAATATGAAACCTCTGTCCTTCACTTCTACCTATTCCCATTGTGTCCAAGAGGGCCTAAGTGGATCATAACAAAAAGATTATAGAGTAGCTGACTTCAAATGTTTTGGAAAAACTGCATTGAATTTGAGAGATTTCATGGCAGCTTCAAATACCAGTGCAGTACAATTTTATTAAAGTGCAAAGTAAAGGTCTTCAGCAACATAATCTGAACTGACCTGGAGCAGACAACGTATCATAGAAACAGCAAGATAATTCAAGTTACTAAGTCATCAAAAAGCTGGAGAGATGGAATACCCATTTTGCAGGGTAGAGAGACACTCTGATAGTTAACCCAACAGAGGGAGCTATACAAGCTCAGGGGGAATTTGGCTGAGGACAGTGACACTGATAATTTAATTATACTGGTTGGTCACACTATAACCAGAGTTACACTAGAGATATAGATCACAACAAGCTTGCCAAGAGAGCTGGCCCTGCAGAATTCCTTTGATATGATGTACATCTCAGTGCTGTCCAAATCACTGATGAGTCACGGATTGTTCTGCAGGACACAGGAAATCTTAATAAATTATTTTTATTGCGTAATCCTTTCCTATTGATTCCTTGTAGACACGTGCAGGAACTGCTAAATAACAACATACAACCCCCTGAGCTTTTTCACTGGCTGCCTTAGCATACCACATAGGTCTTGCAAAACTGCCAGGATAAAACAGGTTTCAGGAACATGCCAACCTCTAACTTTGTATTCCTGTCAAGTTGCCTCTGCAATCAGAGGAATGTCAAGTTACACTGGCTGTAATTGGTCATAATATCTCTGATGAGGTTTCTATCCTGAATCTCACCATCTTGTCTCCGTTTGTTAATTAACAGTTTTAGGGATGGCTATTCTGCCTTTCTTTTTGCCACATTTTCCGGGATATGTAGAGGTTCTTATCAAATTATTAAATTCTTACCAAGTAATTAACTTCATCAGCATAAATTAATCACCAAACCATCCTAGGAGCTGTATCGCAGATGGGGAAAATGAGGCAAGAGCGCAATCTGTAGCCTCAGGCTCTGCAGCAAAACTACTGCAATAATGCTTTTTGAATTCAGGAGTTCCTACTTCCCATTTCTGCTTTCAGACTAAATCAATCCTTTAAGCTGCCTCTGAAAGCTTCCAATTGCAGCAAATACAAACCTTGTGGAAGAGACTTGGGCCTGCAGTCATGCAGAGAACTAATCTTCAGCAGACAGGTGAACTATAGGGAAGAAACACTTAGTATTGCCATTTGCAACTGGCAGCCTCTGTCCTCGAGCTTTGTGTTGGCAGAGAGCAGCCCTGCAGGAAACCATGATGCTGAAACTGATTCTCTGGTGACAGCGGCCTTTTTCACACACAGAGATGAAGGTGCAAATGGCTGTCTAGAGAAAAAGGGCCTAGGGGCCCAAGGTAAATGATTTTCAAAAAACAGTGCAGAAAGCAAGTCAATTGCTGATGTATGCGGACTGTGTTTGAATCAGGAGGGGAAAGCTACTTGCTGAAAGGAAACTGGGTTTGGGAACATTTAAGTTTCAGGACGGACAATGCTCTGTTGTGAAATCTGTGTATTGAGGATTTCTTATTTTACCTTTATGCCTAGATTTCTGGGAAGAGCACTTTCCATAAAACCATATTCAAGAAGCCCATGCTGAAGTAATTGTTTCTCCCGTTTAGTTTTTAAGTGGTTACAAAACAATCAAGCTCCCAGTTCTTTACACTTCGCAGGGGAGAATGGACAAAGAGCTGCTTAATCTCTTCCAGTCCTTTCAGCTCTTTAATTCTCATGGGTATCCAGTTGCAAGGTATCTGTATCAATCTCTGAGTTCTCAGCTGTGCATCAAACTGTTGGCTCTTGTTTTAACACGCTGTTTCAGAGCCGACCAGGTTTCAGCATGAACATGTGAGGGCTGCTGTGCCTAAATCCGTTTGACGTTGGCAGAGGAGCAGCATCACAAATCCAGCAGTGCTCGCTCTGGTGATGAAATGCCAAGTAAGCGCTTTCACAATGCCAGGCTAATCTTAACGCTGATGTTTGCCAGCCAGAAGGAAGCAAGCTGTACAACTAAAGGAGGCACGTCACCAAGGAGGATTTGAATGCTTCCTGATTGGTTTCCCAAATAATTATTTAATTTGCTTCTAACTGAGGCTAGCTTGCAATTCAAGTATTATATGGTTTTCTCAACTGCAAACTGCAATTAAGGAATCAGAAGGCAAGATGCAAACCGTACAAGATCAGCTAAGAAAAAATGGTGAAACCAGACAAATTAATTTTGAATTTATTTCCTCCCATTATCACCAGACAGTCTCAAATGCAAAGGGGAAAAAAAGAATATAAATGTATTTATAGCTAATGTAATAAATTAACACCTGTATGCTATATTAATGTGTGAAATTTGCTAAATTAAACTGCTAAATTAAAATGCTATATTTGGCTCAGTCACTTAGCAACAGCTGCATCAGTTTAAGACGTTTCCATTCTACAGCTGTTAGCCGTTACCTCAGGCTGGATCTCCCATAGAATCATGCAATGGTTTGAATTGGAATTGATGTTAAAGCCCATCTCATTCCAACCCACCTGCCATGGGCAGGGACACCTTCTAGTAGACCAAGTTGCTCAAAGCCCCATCCAACCTTGCTTTGAACACTTCCAGGAACACGGCAGCCACAGCTTCCCTGGGCAATGTGTGATTGTGCCTCACCACCCTCACAGGGAAGAATTTCTTCCTGGTATCTAACCTATATGTACCCTCTTTCAGTTTAAAGCCATTTTCTCTTGTCCTCTGACTCCACGCCCTGGTCAAAAATCCCTCTCCAGCTCTCTTGTAGCCCCTTTACGCATTGGAAGGTGCCCCTCCAGGAGACTGGAAGGTCTTTCCAGAGCCTTCTCTTTTCCAGGCTGAACAACCCCAACTCTCTCAGCCTGTCTCCACAGCAGAGGTGCTCCAGCCTCCTGATAATTTTTCCAGCACTAGTCAGATCCATGTCTTCTCTGTGCTTAGGGCCCCAGAGCTGGATTCAGTACTCCAGGTAGGGTTTCACAAGAGCAGAGGGGCAGAATCCCCTCCCTCACCCTGCTACCTGCACTGCTTTGGATACAGCCCAGGACACATTTGGGCTGCAAGAGCACATTGACAGGTCACGTCCAGCCTCTCATCCATCAGCACTCCCACGTCTTTTTCTCAGGGCTGCAATCAATCCATTCATTTTCAGTCTGTATTGATACCAGGAAGCACCTTGCACTTGGCCTTGTTGAACCTCATGAAGTTCCCACAGGCCCACTTCTCAAGCTTGTCCAGGTCCCTCTGGATGGCATCCCATCCTCCAGGCTCATCAGCTGCACCACACATCTTTGTGTCACCTGCAAACTTGCTGAGGGTGCACTCATCCCTCCAGCAAAGTCACCAGAAGGAAATGTGTGCCTGCATTTTGCCTGCTCATCTCCAAAACCAAGTGTCTTAACTCAGATACATCTTTATCAACTATCTACCAGTTTGGTTTTGTCGTCAGGTAGAAGCCTCAGCACTGGTCCATTCTGATAGCTCTGATGTGAAGCAGCAACCCACACCAGAGGGGCAGAACAAGCAGCCACATCTTAAACTGCCACAGCAATACTCACCAGAGTGTACCCAGCAGTGCCTGAAGAGAAGATGAAAGGAGAATTGCAAAAAAAGCATTAAAGTGCCTAAGAAAATAATCACAAGAAAAATTGCTACAGGAATTTCATCACAGTACAACAAACTGTTTAGAAATTACTATGCCAAAAAGAAGGAGCATAAGGGTTAGAACACAACCCAGGGAAAAAGGGACATCTAGTCTTGGTCCAAGCTAATGTGACTACATAACTGCAGTGCTGGGGTTATTTATTTACTTGTCTCCTGGTGTGAGTGCGAGTGCTGTGATGTGTGTTCAGGTCAGTGCTATCGCCTGTGAGGCAGGTGTGCCTGGGGCACAACTTCCAGACCACAACTCTCAGTGGATGCAGACAAAGGAGTGCCTACTCTGAGAATCATGGGTAGAATTAAGAGCAACACAGGAGTTGAGCTGCTTGCCAAGAAAAATTCAGAAAGCAAGACACTTTGCCAGCCAGGAAGAAATCACTTGGGCTGGTGATTTTGAAGGACAATGTTTGTGAATCTACACACCTAAACTCCAATAGAATGCTCAAAAAGTAAAATTTTGATCCTTAGATATTCCTGCCAGAGAACACCACTGGAATAAACAAATTCAATAAGTGACAGTCGCAGAAAGATTGTATCTGAGGGATGGTGCTCACATTTTCTTGTTCAAATGGATCAAAGAAATTTCTCTCTAGGAGCTGCAGCATCTCCAGCTTCATTGAATGCCCCTTGGGCAGGGCATAATGGTGCATCTGGAGCAATAGGGGCACACAGTCCACCAGGTATCATCGGCTATTCATCAGGCTGGAACTCCTTCAAGCACAGGCATGCTTTCTCCCATGCTTTCCTTTGGCAAGAAGAACTACACAAAATCTGTAAGAATAGCACTGCAGCCTCCATAATAAAATTTAAGCTAAGGATGGTGCCATCATGCTCAGCAACGAAGAAGCAATTGGTATGCCGGAAATTCTGCTTGCTTTATTAATCATCCTAATTTTTCACTGTGTTGTCTTTCTTCATGTACAGAAAAAGACAGGAAACAGCCATCTGCTCTTAGCCTCTGTATAACCTGCATAGTCACCAGGGATGCCACAGTCTTTGGCTGATGCACTTCAGTTTTAAAAACTAAGCAGGCAAAACATGCACCCAGCCTAGGCCGTACAGTCATTAAAATCCCATTAAATGCCCAAACATGAAAATCATACCTGGACCACATGTCCTATACGGACCAAGATCAAGGCTTCCATCTGATGTTTTTATCAGTGCCCACAATGGCAAGGCCATGGCTTGTAGGCACCACCGTAACGCTAATTATGAGTAACAATTTCTAACCTAAATGATGCGGTAATAGTTTGCCAAGCCTGAACTCATAGCTCCAGCATGACACACACACGCACATCCAAACCACCCACTGGTACTGCAAAAAGCAGGAGTTGCTGTGCTCATTTATTTATTTCCACTGGGAGTAGCACATCCTATTGTAGAAATGGAGGAAAACTATCCAACACTGCAGATATATGACTAATCTCTGTAACAAACAGGCACTGAAAATATACCCAGGAAAACAACCTAATAAGCCTAGTGGGCCTGATCCTCCTCTGCTCAGTATCCTTGATAGTCATTTATGTTATGCCAAGGAGTAGGATAACAAGAGTTCATCACCTCTGTTTTGTTCTGCACCATGTACATGTTCTGCACATACACAAATTAGAGCTATTAAAAAAACCATATCTTCAGCTTATATGCTACTATATTCAAACCACTAGTAAGTCCACTCAAGCTTTTGTTGGCCTAGGTAGGAATTGCATGTGGTTCCTTCCTGCTACAGGAGCTAAATTTCCTTCAGCAGATGGTCCTCAGGCTTAATAAGTAAATGTAGAACAGAAGATAAGTGTTGAAACATGAAAAAGAAGTAAGCACGCTGCTATTATTAAACAAATTCCAACCAGAGATTGCCAGTGCCTATATCTTTTCCTGGTTTTCTTCCCCAAACCCTGGAAGATAATGTGATGACTGAGAAGATCACAAAAACAGCAGGTTACAAGACTCACTTAGTAAGGGAAAATAAATGGAAATGCATTACCTTAAGTGCTTTTAAAAAAAGAATCAGCTCAGCAAGCAACCCAGATGCTCAAAACCTATATAGGAAGTTCTCCACTTCCAAAGTGTTCCCCCTCTTCAAACTTCTAGGTCTGTGTGGGGTTTTTTTTTTAACAGCACAATTATTTGAAGGTATTCAGGGTGAGCAGAAATGCAGCTGAAATTATTGCTTTGCATGGTGTGAGGAATGAGAGATTTCCCTTTTAAGCCCACTCTGCAAACTACTTCCAAAACTACTTAATTAAGTCTTGGTCTACTTCATAAAATACTAGAAAAAAGATCTTTTGTGGGGTCACAGACAGTATACAGAGCAGAATTTGCACTTACCAGCAGACCATGTCAAGCACGCAGTCTCCTCACAGACAATTTTGCATATCCAAAAAACCCAAAAACCCCATGCACAGCCTACACACATGCAGTGACAACACCCTGACATCTGCTAGTTGTCAACCTAGACAGAGCTCGGCAAAACCAGAGTAGGGTTTGCCCCTTTTGCTGTTTACCTGCATGTTTTCCATGAGTCTTTCCTTCGTGACCTGCTAGTTCAACATAGACAGCATGGCACAAAACAACCAGTTTAATGGGCTCACAGGATGCAATCATGAAAAATCCCAAGTAAGCAGGGAACTTTGACCTCACCTGTTTATGTCACCCTTCTTGCCCTAATCCTCACTTTCGCCTGTTTAGCTCAGTTTTCTTTGTGGCAACACACCAACTACTTCACTGAAGTCCCAAGAGATCCCATTTTCCTTGTCAAAAATCAGTTATTTCACAAAATAAACTTATACCCTTGTTGTGATACTATCTATTTCGGCCAACTCCTTTTTACTTCTTACCTGATCTCCATTTGTTTCTAAATTCTCCAGATTTGTTGTAAAGCCTCTGCTTCCATCGAGGCCAGATTAGTTCTCCTGAGAGGCTTACGGGCTAAGCTGCAGTTTGCTGGTTGCTCTGCAGGATGACCAGCAAAGAAATAGCACGCTTGAGACCTCTGCTCCACAGAGATTTGGGGGTTTTTTAAAGTACTTTGCCTTTTTGCTTGCAATGCAATTTCAAAGAAAGCATTATATAGCAATTAAGTCATAATGTCAAAGTGTTATTTACACTTTGATTGCAAGGGAACTGTTTTGTTAGCTATGCCCACTGTTTTTGTTTGCTGAGGTGTCACCTTCTGTGGCAGAGAGGGACGTCATTAGGAACATCTACACCAGCACTTCTCCCTTGTCTAACAAAGCGATCATTTGAAGTGTGATCACTGGTACTTACTGCAGATCAAAAGAAGGCAGCTGATGAAATTGAAGTTTGTCTGAGCGTGAGATGACTTTTCTTGTTATTCCAATCGGAATGGAAAGTTTTCATCCTGCAGCGGATCCACATGCCTGCAATCTGAGCCCAGTTCTCCTGTCAGTCACAAGTTTGCCACACACATTAGACCAGTCCTTCCAGGTGTAAGTCTACAGACTTCCATGCAATCAAATCACAACATATTTAGCCCACTGATGCCTATTTTTTTCTTTTCACTAAATTTTTTTATCCAGGCTTCTAGGATGCTGCAGAAACCAAAGTGTATCACACCGCCTCCCTGTATTAAACATACCAAATAAGTTTAAAGAAGAAGGGTGAGAGGCAGCTGCCAAAGCATGCACTGACTTCCAAGATCTGCACCAGGAGACCTGAATAAAGCTGGAGCAGAATGATGGCTGGCATCCTCAGGGAGTGAGCTCCTCAGACAAGTGCCCTGACCTGAGAAAGCCCGATTGCCACAGCTCAGTCGGAGGGGACTGGTGGATGAAGAACAAGACAGACACACTGTCCCTGACCGCCTGCCTGCCTGCCTGCCTGCCTGAGGCAATGAGTGACACTCACTGAAGCATTTTCAGGGAAGACAACTCTACCTGGTTCACATGTTACAAAACCAAGCAGCTTATCTAATACTGTAAGAAATGCACAGAAGCCAGAAACTTTCACAGTCACTACTGCACGCCCAAGTCACTTTGAGCTCTGTGGGAAGGAGAAGAAGAACGGATGTCTTCAAAACCACAAGCACTTTCAACAAAACAAAATCACAATCTCTATTGTTTGTTAACAGCACTGAGCCTGCAACATCCAGCTGGGGAGTTCTGACATGCAGCAGTGAGGCTTAAAGATTTTAAAAGGTTTTATATTACAAATTACTACTAACCATCTTTATCAGCACAGAATTTAGAGTTCTAAGGTGGTAACAAAGGGCAGCAGAAATTGTGCAAAGAGAACATGTGTCCAGTTTGAAAAAGCACAGACTAAGTAGACAAATCAGGGACTACACCCTGCTATTCGTGTTCCCAGACAAAGCTCATACACCTCAGTTTTTCAAATGTAGTCCAAGTCAGTAGTAAATGAAAAATCTGGGCTTCTGACAGCTATTCCGTGTTGTGACTGCAAAGCCTTAGAATCCTAGCCTAGGGCTTCCAGGCTCTACCTCTATACAAACAATACACAATGTTAATTAAATGCACAAAAAGGAGGCTGAAAGAACACTAATGAAATTTGCAAATCTAAGCATTTGAAGGCTGCAAAATGCCAAAGTGAATGTCAGCTGCACCATCTTAATTATTGCCCTTTGTATATATTCCTTATGGTGGATTTTAATTACCTCAGTTGGTGCTGTCTTTCCACAGGTCCCTGCTTCCTCATTTGGTTCACAAAAAAGAACAACACTCACTGAAGAGGAGATTGATGTAATTTGTCTTTATGCACCAACCTTATGCAATCTGAGTCTTAAGTAAACTGAGTTTCCTTTTGAAATACAGAGCTTACCACATGAACTTACAAAACTATAATTTAGATATCTCACGGATACGTCAGTAATCCACCTTTTAAAGCAACAGCAGCTCAATTCCTTTATTAACTCCTAATTTCTTGCATGTTCCAAAGTCATATTCACTGTAAGCTGGCCAAACGTGGATACAGAAAATACTACTTCATTCCATATTCTATGATTTTCATCATGATAGAACCTCAGCATTTCTTTCTTATTTTTATAATATCCTAGAAGGTGGAGGAGTTAATCTCTCCAGTCCTGTAGGGAACATCTCTTGCTCAGTCTCAGTTTCTCACTTCCCACACATCCTGTCATTTCTGTTTTGTTTGTCCAGTATATTTGTCCCCATGCACACCAAACTGTTTAGGTAAATCTTTCTCTACTCCCCCACAGCCTATTCAACACCTTCACAAGGCCAGTCCTAGTTTCCTGTTTATGTCCCCTCTCTCCCATCATCTTCTCATCCAGCCTCTGTCATTCTCCCACCCACTGTTTTATTTTACTGTTGAAGTTCAGCACATCTCCCCAGAACATGAGAAGTGAGATTCTTTTCTAAAGCCTCCTGACTTGGCCAAATTTAGGTCAATTTTCACAGGCACAAGAGGCACAGACCTGACACATAGCCCATCCTTTTGCTAAAAAAAAAAAAAAAAATCAAACAACAAAAAGACCACACCACAAAAGCATCTAAGATATTTTAACACTGAAAAACAACTCATTCTTCTCTTTTCATACTGGGAAATGACTAAACATTTCTGGCTGAAATTTCAGGGGGAAGTAGGGATGAGTCAGCCCAAAACAGACCCCTGGCTGAAAAGCATCAGAGTTAATTAAAACTAAATAGGTCGTCTCAAACAGAGGCCCCATTAAAAGTCATTATAGGAAATTGATTATTTTTATTGCAAGTTATGCTTTTGTGTGGTCTCCATATGAGCTGTGATTACCCTGGTAAGATATCAGTCACATTTATGAAGGAATTTGCAAAGTTGTCGTCTACTGACTCTTAACATCAGTTCATTAGATTTATCTCAGATTGTAAACACTGAGGGAATTAGGTTTTCACACATTCTTATTAAATAGTTCACCCAAAGGGATCCATGCAGCTAATTATTATGTTTTGAATATGTTTTAAGTATGTTTTAAATGCATTGCATCCTTTAGTGTACAAAAGGCTACCTTTTTTATTTTTTCCCCCATACTCCCTTTTCATTAGGACCAGTAGGATTCAATTTCCATGTAGTATTACCAAGTCTAGTTCCATGGTTCATTGTAAGTCTGTGTCTTGAAATCTTAAGCATTTATTATCCTTGTTATTGGTGGTTTACCAGTAGGAGATTATGGAACTGGTCTGGAGTGAGCACATTTGCAAACACTGATGCAGAATCCTACATAACCAAGATTTCTTTTAAGCCTTACCTCATTAAAAAAGGCTCAGCCTCTGTCTTTTTAAGGTATATTTACTTCTGAAAGTAAACATATGCCTTTCTCACTTTCCTGACCTTAAGTTTTGGTTTGGCTCTTACATGAAAGTCAGTATTCCCCTGTCCTATTTGGGTCCAATTTCACGTTTCAGATACTGGGCTGAAGATTCTGCTGAGAGCAGACTGGGAGATACATTGCATTACTGAAATCCTCTGCTTGATCCTCCGCTTGATCAAAACCCCTCTTCCTGTTTATATTTATTGTTTAGACAAACTATGCAGGGTTAGTGGTGCTCTGGCACAGCCTAATGAACCCTGATATAATTGGTAACTTGACTTTGGCTTTTCTTTAGGATCACTTCCCAGGTTTCTTGGAGGTTGTTGTATTTTAGCAAGGAAAAGTATTACTGACAGTAAATGAGCCTAAACATTTTTCAGCTGTGATTCTAGGAACATAACTGATAACAAGACTGGAACTGGAAAGGAAGCCTTGAATCATGGATTTGTGTTCTTTGCTACTAGAACCATGGGAATCAAAGCTGAAAATAAATGTGTTTGGATTCTGGCTTAGCACTGTTCGCCTGCTTCACATTTCACACTTTTGTTCTTGTGTCAATATTGTCTTTTACAATGAACAGGTCATCTCTCTGCAGAGCTTTAGCTTCTTCCATGTATTCTGAAACAGCAACAAGAGATATTTCAAGATTTCATTTGCCTTCATCTAGGCACATCTTACAGCTGGTCCACAGTACACTGGCAGCTGGCAACTGAATCCAGATGTTTTACCTTTACTCTTTCTGCAAATCTCCTCTCTTCTATCAAATATTTTTCCTTAGTCCCCAGTACCTGACTATGTGACTTCTATTACTCCAGTCCTTACGGTTATGCAGTGATTCCTATATGATGTTCCACTTCTTCTTTGTTTTGATTTTGTCTTCTAACTTTATGCCATTGCTAAATTTAATTAGCAAATTTTCTCTTGCCTGAAAATTAGCCCTGAGATATTGATTATTTATTGCTTTCATAGGTTTTTGTTTGTATTGTATCGCTGTTCTCTTGACATGCCTATAAACACATTTCTTCTTATTAGGTCTAAGTGGTTATCTAAGCAGTTAGCACAGCTGTTGCTTTTTCTATCAACTTTAAAAGTGTCATTTTTCATGGTTATTTGGCCCCGAGGTGGATTCGGAAATTGTGATGGCACTTTAGTCCGATTCCTCAATAACATGGTAACTAAAATGAAACTATTTCATTTGTTAAGCTCAGAAATATTACCCACTGAGAAGAAAGGCATCCATTCATGTTTCTCAGGACTGTTTTTCCCAAAGAATTCTGAAAACTCATTTCAGTCACATACCGAATTGTTTTTTGAAATCCTGAGGGGCTAGAAATCAAAGAAGGTGGGAGAAAATGGGTGTTTATAACAAAAGCTTCAATTCTGGGAAACCAGTGGTATTACAGAAAATTAGCAGTTGTCTGTGATTATGCACTGGCTGAATCTGACCCTAAACAATTTTTTTAAAAGATGAAATGGAAGTTCAAGCTTGAGAGACTTCAATGTGGCACCCTTCAACAGGTTAAAACTCATAGAAAGCTAGAAACAGAACAACTGAGAAACAGCAGGCTTGACACAGTACTTGTTTCTAAGATCTGGTGTCTCAGTGTTATCCTTCAAGTTACCTCTTATTACCTGTCTTGAAGTATGATGCCTAACATCTCACTGAGGAAAAAGAGTCTCTTGATGCTCAGTGCCCTCATCTCACCCTCATGAAAACTTTCAAAGCTCCAGGTGATTCACCTTGGGCCCAGCATGTCCACAGCAAAAAGCAAACCCATTGCTCACTTTTTAGGCCCAGAACACCTGAGTAGGAGCAGCTGAAGAAAAAGAAAACCCAACCAAATCATAGCCAGTCCCCTGAGCACAGACCGTGTGCTCCACACACAGGAACTCTGTGATGCTTTGAGGTGCCACAGTCCTCAGGTTTACCAATAACTTGAAGTAGCTGAGGGAGTATCTGTTGAAGGTGCCAATACTTTGATTTTGTGATAAAGGATAAAACCTGGGAGTCAAGAGGCTCCACATAATCCACAGCCTTCCTGTCATCTCAGACAAGGCACTGAACAATCTGTTAATTTACTGCCCAGTAAAATGAGCAATGTTTTACTGCATCTTGTAATAGTGCTGTGAAACATACTTTTTAATGCTCATATAATATTCCAATATCATTGTTATTTCTAATTAATTGTGTTACATGAGGTTTAGAGATCCCATCTGAGATTATGACTGCACGCCACTCAGCAGTGATGATCCATACACCCAGGTGTTGACACTGCCAGTTGACAAGTAGAAGGCTGCAGACAGGCTGAGCTGGAACCAAAACAAGTCCACAACACATGGTTATGCAATAAGGATTAGACTGCACCTCTCTTGACTAGCATGCAGGCTTTTCTACCAGATTACCTCATCTCTCACAAATGAATTATGATTTCTTTATGGAAGGAATCAACCACTCAACGCTTCTCCTTATGCTGCAAAAAAATACATGTATTGAAATATAAAACATAAGCAAACAAAATAATCCCCCATGGAAAAAGTACTATATCTGCTTGAGTGAAATGAAAGAAACCCAGTTGTGTTAGTAGAGCTTTAATCTTATTAAACTTTCAAAGCAGTTATGTGAATGCAATGATAAACAGGCATGAGATGTCTCCGAGTACTAGAAGCAACAACTTCACTAATATAAACTTCTGCCACAGGGAGTTACACACTCACAGGGGTATCTTCCTGTCTGACACCAAAATTCTCCTTTGTTATCAGCTTTGTGGCATCAGGAACAGACAATGAACAAATGCACCTTATCAACAGGGATTCCAGCAAAGACAAGCTTACAAAATGCTCTCTCTGAAGGAAACCACAATGGACACAGGCATGGTACAGCTCACGGTGAAGGTGCAAACATAAAACCAGGCATAAATCAGAGTCATGCTCTTTTTCCACAGTTCCACAATCTTTCCTTAGGCACTAGAGGCAGACAGTGTCAGAGCCAACTAAAAGTTGTGATCGTTCCCTTTATATCTGGTTCTCTACTCACCTTTGGTCAAGTTTGCTGCTGCAGCTGTCTGATTCAAGTCCTACTAAGATGGGCTGCCTCCTTCTCTCAGAATCTTTCATCACCTGTTCATAAAGAAAAGCAGAGCTCCCTTTTGCTGTTTGAACTACATGAGTCATTATCAGTAACAATTGAGAGAGGGAGAACAAAAGAACTCACTTCTTTCCCACAAAGAAGTTTCTGGCACACTTGCTAACACACTTTTTTGGGTAAATGCTTTCATACATCTCAAGGGAATGTGATGTCTGGTTACTGGTTCACAAGGACACTTGGCAGGTGTGCACCGACATCATTCAGAGAGATGATTTACACTTGAATACACAGTTTACCTACAATCAAACTCAAATTCAAGAACTGCTTTGCCTGGGCCAAAATCAAACTGCTTTGGTAACAAGTGCAAAAGGGAGCACTACTAGCACAAGCCCTCCTGCTCACACAGTACAGTGAATGCCACTCACAACCCAGATAGGTGAAGGAGAAAGACAAAACTGAGTGTGAACCAGGTTGAAAAGCTTTTAGAGACTGTAAAGAGAGCGTGCTAAAAAGACTGCTGGATTCCAAGGCTCTAAACCCAGCCTTGCAAAACACAAAGACATACTAAATATATTTTGGTGCTATATGAGGCAATACAGTCCCTAAAACCTGTACTTCTACAAAAATATTTATTGGAGCTACTCTAAATCACAATGGTAATTTATTTGTTGGGTTTGTTCCATGGTACTTCATAGAGAGAAAGCTAATTATCAGTGAGAGCAACCAGAATTCAGTAATGTATCTTTCTTTACAAGTTCAGCAGAATATTGTGGTTTGCACTTACACATTTCTTTCTCCTGGAAACAATCACAGGTAAAAAGAAAACAAAGCAATGATAACTTTTGTTGACCTATGACACTATGCATTATGCATAATAAACAGAAGCAGAGAATGCAGCTGGTTGTTTTGGAGATTGTTGTCCAAAATATACTTGAAAATGAGTCATTTCAGCTCAAGGCCTTCTACTGTTTTTTCAGCACTTGCAATTCTTAGAATATGGTTCTATGCTACCTCATATAATCAAGTAAAGTATGTTCATCGGCAACTTAAAAATTCTTTTGAAAGTTGGGTGTAGCAGATTTATTGAGACAATAAGCATTCACTTCATGAACTCTCTGTTCAATACAGGACCGTGCTTTAAGGCAAGCAGTTTGATTCTGGAACAAGCTTCAAACAGATGGAAAGCAACACGATGGGAACAAAAGATGAAGGAGTGCACACTGTGCAATTTTTGTTAGCAAGTGTCACTTTACTATCATGAATGGGGCTCTGGTAGCCAACAGCAACACTTCAGAAAGGCAAAGCTAAGGATTATTTTGTATTACATAATCCAGAAGAGGGGGAAAAAAATAACAAAAAACCAAAAACCAAAAACCAAANCAAACTCCAGATTCTGGTAAAAAAACAGAAAAGGGGAAAAAAAAAAAAAAAAAAAAAAAAAAAAAAAAAAAAAAAAAACAAACAAACAAACTAAAAAGAAATGGCCTTGAAAAGCAACAGCCTCTAAAAAACGTGAAGCTTTTTCTCTGCCTTTAGCTTTTTTAACTTTTATCCTTTTTGATTAGGGTGGATTTAGTGGGCCCGTGTAAACCTCATGAAGTGCAAGAAAGCCAAGTTCAAGGTCCTGCATGAGTCAGGGCATTCCCAAGTACAAATAAAGTCTGGGGAATGAAGGGATTGAGAGCTACCCTGAGGGGAAGGAGTTGGAGGTATTGGTTGACAAGAAGCTCAACGTGACCCATCAATGTGCACTCAACTCACAGCCCAGAAAGCCAATTGTGTCCTGGGCTGCATCAAAAGCAGAGTGGGCATCAGGGTAAGGGAAGGGATCTTCCCCCTCTGCTCTGCTCTGGTGAGACCACCCCTGCAGTGCTGCATCCAGCTCTGGGCCCCCAGCATAAGAAGGACATGGACCTACAGGAGTGAGTCCAAAAGGAGGCCATGAAGATGATCCAAGGGCTCTAGCACCTCTGCTATGGAGACAGGCAGATCCTTCTGGTTTTAAATCAAAACCAACAGATTCACTTTAATTCTGGATCTTGGTCTACAGGGAAAAAGAGAAATACTGTAGTGCTCATAAACAAGGCAAGCATCAGTTAATGCAAGGGTCTTTTGCCAACAGGACCTGCCTTCCAATCATCATTAACTTAAAATTAATCTAGTTTTGCTCCAGTCATATGAAAACTTTTATTTAGAATCCTAATTCTACACCCACTACTGCAATAATAACAGGTAGGTTTCTACAACAAAATATCTGGTAGAAACAACATTGAAAGCTGTGTCTATTATTAGGGAATAGTGATTTTATCTATATTAATTTGTATGTGTCTTGTTACCTCAGAGATTATGAACATCAGGTGGTTTAGAGATTTCCTTCATCCATGATTCACCTCATAAAATAACATTGCTTGTTACGTTTCTAGAAAAAAAAAGTCCTTCCCATCAAAGCCAACAGCATGATCAGAAAACAAAAATTAGTGGTCTAACTCAGTGCTAGAGGTGCAAAGTGGCCAGTCATGGCTGAAGAGCAAATAAACCTTCTGGCCCTTTTGTATGAGGCAGTAACCTTTGGAGGCAGAGTAGGGGAACAGATGGAAGCAATGTCCCTTCAGTTCCTGGTGTCTAAACCAAACAGGGTTTGCAAAAACAGATTTTCAGTCCAGTGGCTGGGCCCAGTCACTGTGATTACACTCATATTAGTAAATTAAACAAGTCTGGGACCAGTCTCTGCCCCTGAGGCCAGCTGGCACAGGGCATCCTATGTCCAGTCTATGAAAGCCTCAAAAAGTCCGTGAAAGCAGTCTGCCTATTTGAAACAGCAGGATGTATCCCCTAACTCACACCCTGGAATATTTTGGGATACTGCTCATTGGCCCAGGCTAAAACCATGTAAGGATTATGAGAATCGGTAGAAACAACTGAGTTCCAGTGCTCAGGGACATCCCTGACGCTGTTTAATTTGCTGGTATCTGCAGAGCTTTAAAGAGTCTGTACACTTCCCACGCTTTGATCTGTGCCAGTGCCCTCACTCTTGTGGCAAGAACCCTCACAGGCAGCGGCATTTCTTGCCCTGAAATCAAAGGCTCCCCGGTGTATGGTCTAAGAGCTCAGACAGCTGTGTACTGAGCCATTCCCCTGACGGTATGATCCCTGGCTCTTCCCTACTGCCCATGCACCGGGATCTCTCTCTGCACAGCAGCGCAGCAGAGCTTCCGGCTGCCCTCTGGTGCAAATCCTGGCACCGGCATCCGAGTGCTGTGAAACGCAGCCAGAAAGGGGAAATGTCCCAAACCTCCGCAGCCGCTTGCTAAGAAAAGCTGTGCTGAAGCTGTGCCTGAGCTTGCCAGGGCCTGCTCAACAGGGATTTTCTGTTTGGAGGCACTGTGACTACTTTTACTTTCTGTATTTCCAATGCAGCTTTAAATGTCAGTGGAAATCTACTAATTTTGGGGGAAACCAACTGAACCACAACAGAGAAAACGGGGCACACAGATTTTCTGGTATATTGTTATCTGAACTACAGATTCAGCTCCTCTGCAATTATTCATTAACATTAATGTGGATGGAAGCGTTCACCAGCATTTTCCAGCATGGTAATGCCCAATTTCACCCCTGCAAAACCCATCCAAGAATTCTTGGCATGTTGATACCCTCCTAATGACTCAGCCTGCCATAGAAAAAGGAAGTAGATGAGGGAATTTTATGAAGGAAAGGGGCTGAAACCATACACACATCTAAGAACAGTTAACTGCATGCAGAAAAAGCAGGAAATACAAGGGCTTGGACAAAAAGAAGAGAAAGTGGGAATACACACAAATAGGAAGGAAAATACAAAGAGTGATTTGCAGGGAAGGGGAGATGGGAGAAAAGGATGTGGAGGGAGTCTGAAATGAGGAGAAAAGAAAATGGGACAAATCAGACAAAAGGGAAATTATATATGTCCTGGTATAGAGGCGGCAGGAGCATGAGGGGATCTTGTTCAGGGAGGAGAGAGCATACACAAGGACAACCTGGAATGAGACAGAGCCAGCAATGCCACAGAGAAGAAGCTGATGAGCCTAACTAATTCAGTTCCAAAAAACTGTATGTTGTAAAGTGAATTTTAAGAGACATTTCAGGCTTGAACACTCGTTTCTTAAAATTACAAAATTAAGGGTTTGAACTTGTACATAGAAGATCTATTCTTCTCACCTCCCTGTGGCAAAACACAAAATAAAGCTCCTGTAGGAGCACACCAAAAGCAATTGTTTGGAATTACACTACCCTCTGGTGGTCAAATAATACAATTATAGGTACACCAGGAAGTAAAATATTCACAGCTGGTCGTACAGATACCTTGAAGATGCAATCAGTTCCAATCCACACTCCAGTAATCCACCTCGAGACCATGCTGTTGAATCAAACATCTACCGTATTAGTCTGTTTTAAAATGACAAATTCATGACTGGTCATACGCACAAGTAACTGTCCAAGGCTCTGAAAGAGACCAGGGTTTTTTTTCTTCCACGATACTTCTACAGAGCATCATTGCTGGGAAAAGCAGTTGCTTCAATGCATAGTTTTCATGGAGGTGCTTTGAGACTTACCTCACAGTGACTTAACACAGTCGTGTCTCCTGCCTTGCCTCACTCACAGTTTTTCACATCTAATCTAGTACAAACAGTAAAAGCCAAATATTAACTGCTCTGTCATTTTCTCCTTTCCTCTCTTTATATCATCACTGCACAACTGCTGTTTTTTCCCCTCTCCTGTCAAAAACAGCCCTATTTCTCAAAACCAAATGTACCTTCCAAATACGCTTTCATCCCCAGACTTCTTAAGCCCAGGAGTCTCAATGGTACTACATTTCTGGAAATGAGCAAGAGGTTGTCATGTCACTCCCTTCTAGAGAAACAATTCTGTATGTTTCAACTTTGATCTTTATGGTAGGCTGACCTTCAACTAAAAGTTTGCTGTTGTTGCTTGGAAGCAATATATCTGTGTATTGCCTCCTTGCAACAAACACACAGTGAGGACCTTGATCGGGCAAAAGTCATTCCTGCGAGGTCTGATAAGCTGACATTGATGCCACCTTGTGGCAAAACTACTGGATACCGGAATTCTGGACAAACGTTCAGCATTTGCCCCTCCTTGCAGGTGCATTGAATTGCAGCACAGTGGTTACTGCTGCTTGCAGCACTCCAGTTTTAGAGTTCATAAAATCAGGATTTGGACACTCCTAAAAACATATTGCCAGTCAGTGACAGAGAGGAGGAAAAGAAGGAAAAATCACCACAGAACACATTTATTTTTGTTTTATTAGGGTAAAAACTAGATCAGTACATCCAATGACACATGGCACAACCATTCATGTGCTCAGAGCTCGGGCATTTCTTTCTCTTTTCCCACCAGAAAAACACTCTGGCGAGAGGTACTATCCATTCCAAACACTGCAAAATAGCACTGCAGGGGGAGACTGAAGGGAAAACTCAGCCCCCATCCTAACAGGGCAGGAAGCATTTCCCAATTACCTCATGCTGGGCTCACCCTTCTCAGTTACCAGGCCCAAAGAATTATCCTAAAGAAGCCCATGCCTATTTTCCCAGGACAGTCCCGATGCTATTTGGGCCCTGCTATGAATGCCAACGTTACCACATTCAGCAGAATGAGGCCCATCCCTATTTTTAGCATTGCTTCCACTGGAGAAGCCCAAGAATCACCACCTGCTTCCTCCGGGCGCTCTGTCAAACAGCCTTCTCCCAGCAAGCGAGTGGGAGGAGGAGGCTGAATCAATCTGCGCACCTGCGTTTTGCACCACCAGGCCCTCAAAAAACACGGGAAAGAAACCTGTCTCGTTACAAAGTGTGGTAAATGTAAGCATTTTCTTAAGGAGGTTCTCTAATATTTGATCTTTGTATATTTCAAGCCTAATCAACAAGAGAGGAGGTTTAATCCATGAAACAGAGCAGCTAAGAAGCTCTAAGTGATGTCCAGGTGTTAGAAAAACAAATTGTCAGTAGAACTGACTTGTTAAGGTTTAGGGCTCAACCTGTTTCAATGACCTCAGACCTAGGGGGAGGATAACAACGCTTGGGAAGAAGATGTACCACTGATAGTGGACACAACACAGAATTTACAGGCCACAAGGACATTTGGCAGAACTCACAAGATACGGAAGAAACTAATACAGACAACTCAGCAACTGTGCTGAATCAATTCCAACTGGGTAAAAGGTAATTCTGGCAGGGGGAGATCCTGACCACCAACTCATGCACCACTGACCCAAGAAACCCACTGACTCAAAAAGATAAACACTGAGCATGCGGACGAATTAGCATGAGAAGTGAGAGAATCATTAACCAATGGAAGATAGAGTACTAATCAATAAGAGAACTGTGTAAATTGTAGTCAATGAGCAAATCTTACGAGGCGTGGCTGAAGGAGCTGCAGCTGCTTAACCTGGAGAAGAAGAGGTTCAGGGGGGACCCTGTCGCTCTACAACTCCCTGAAAGGAGGCTGTAGCCGGGTGGGGGTCCGTCTCTTCTTCCAGGTAACGAGTGGGAGGACGAGAGGGCATAGGCTTTAGCTGTGTGAAGGGAGGTTTCGGCTGGATAACAGGAAGAATTTCTTCACAGAAGGGGTGATTAGACATTGGAATGGATTGCCCAAGGAGGTGGTGGAGTCACCGTCCCTGGAGGTGTTTAACGAAAGACTGGATGTGGCACTCGGTGCCATGGTCTATTGCCATGGTGGTGTCCGGTCACAGGCTGGACTTTATGTCATGTTAGAGGTCTTCCCTAACCTAATGGATTCTGTGGTTCTGTAATGCCCGTGTGTGCTACAGCGTATAAACAGTAAAAAAAGTTCTGATAGCTGGCGTGCTCCTTTTGCTGAACACCACCGAGCACCCAGGCTTGCGTAACCCTAAATAAATAACCAATGCCTCTCTCTCTCTCGAGCTCGTTGCAAACCACGGGCCGAAGGATCCGATCTCCGCGGGCAGCCGGGGCGGTGTCCAGCGATGCCGGTGCCAGCCGGGGCGAGCCCCGCGGAGCTTCCCCTGCCCGCCCCCCCGCTCCCTCAGCGCCCCGCGCGCCCCGCCCGCATGCGCGGTGCCGCAGCGCCCGCCGGAGGGGGCGGCGCGGCCGAGCCCGCGCCCGGCTCCGCGCTGGGGCTGGGACCGTTCCTGCAGCCGCGGACGCACCGCAACGCCGGTCCCGCCGGGAAATCGGCTCCCCTC